>JBAMYA010037258.1:0-15527 GCA_037176975.1 Arrhamphus sclerolepis | reverse complement strand
TCTTATTACAGTTATAACCAGAAGTTGTTGTTCTTTTTTTTCTGTAAAATGTCAGGCAGGGATTTTTTTTATTCCATTTTTTATCCTTGTCTGCAACAGTGTACAGGTGTCATCAAGTCTAAACGACTTTTGTGTCCATTGCATGCATACTTTGCATGTCATTGAAGTCCTTCTTAGTACGTATAAAGTTTGTCTGTTGTCATTTAGTGGCATTTGACACTAAATGAGTCTTGTCAGAAGTTTATTTATTTTGATGTAACTCTAACATTATTTGCCAAACACATACTTTGTTGTAACTGTAAAACAGCTTTAGTTCATGTTGTTATGGTCCCTGACCACAGTTTAAACACCTTAACATCTAATAGCAGTTTCAGGGCTGGTTTAAGTCTGAAACTTTCATCTTTTGTGTGAAAATTACATGACTACTTTGTGAAAAGGAACTGCTGACTTTATTGCTATGCTAAAGGGAGTTTTGGACCAAGGTTTAGAGACACCATGAAAGTCAAAGTAATGGGAAACAACCTAGAGAACTTTAAACCTTCAACAGCTTCTTTGTTCTGGCTGTTCTGGTTGATGACAGTTACAGGACCGGAATAGGCACCCAGTTCTTGTACAATGATTTATTTCATTCATCACAAACAGCCTCAGTGAATCCTGGACTTTACTTTACATCATTTTGAATTAAGGCTGAAGTTAAAACTTGGTATTTACACAATATGAGTATGAAGATTTATGGTTTTGCAGTCCTGTGTTCAACCAATCAATATGCACTTACGCTACCTGAAGCAATAAGCACAAGAGTTATGGATCTCTCAGGGACCCAGGAGCAATCTCTCATAGTTCTATTTACTGCAGTGTTTCACAGACCACAAACGAAAAAGAAAACGATTATGCAACACCACCTGGTAGATTTTCATGCAGCTTGGTAGAGTAGCAGATGAGTAAATGAAGACCTGTTTCCATGTTGTTATTTATTGGGATTAGCCATCCTGCTGACATGTGGGCATTTACTTAATGCTTCATGTATAGTGACAGTGACTTAGTGATTTATATCACTAAGATTTATATGTTCAGCTGTAGTTCTGGTCTAAAGTACCTGGTCCAGATGTTCAGCTGTAGTTCTGGTCTCCAGTAGCTAGTCCAGCTGTTCAGCTGTAGTTCTGGTCTAAAGTAGCTGGTCCAGCTGTTCAGCTGTAGTTCTGGTCTAAAGTAGCTGGTCCAGATGTTCAGCTGTAGTTCTGGTCTCCAGTAGCTGGTCCAGATGTTCAGCTGTAGTTCTGGTCTCCAGTAGCTGGTCCAGATGTTCAGCTCCAGTTGCTGCTCCTTCATGTTCATATCTTACGTCAATAAATACCACATCAGCATCTCATCCAATTGGAGGGAATAATGACGGCTACTTTTCTCTCCTCACGTGTGTTATTTCTTTGGTGGTAGACATGTTTTTTTGTTTATTCTGTGTGTTTTAGTGGCTTTCACTGTGTAAAGTCTGGCCCTTGGATGGCTGGTGTTTGGTACTTGTAGGTGCTGTGGTCCTGCCAGCCTCCTGAGTATCCAGTGGTTCTTATTCTCGGTTCAAATGTCCTCCACTTCCCTTTCAACTGAGCTGCTGGAAATCTGCTGCTGTTTAACTGTAGATATCTTTTAATAGCTCCGGTTTGGAGCAAATAAATAAGCGTTATTCAAACGGCTTCCTAAAATTCACCTCTGTTTATGGTTGCATGTACCTCGTACATGTCTACTGGTGAAGTCCAGCACGGCTGACGTAGGAAGGTTCATGAAGGCGCCATGTATGACTTAGAAATGGTAATTAGAAAAATTAAAAAAAATTATAAAGCAAGAATAAAAATAAAATAAAATGTTCAATTAGATGAATATGGCAAAGCAACCATGTTCTACCTCTGAGGTGGACATCTGTGTGGATTCATGACTGTACACACACACACACACACACACACACACACATTCACTCTCACAGCTCCTCACACTTTATTATCACATTCCTGCAGACCACTGACCCCTGTCAGACCTAATGTACTATGTGTTGCCCCTCCATTCTAACTAACCTCCTGTAGAAGTGTTGGAGTAATGAATAGATTAATGTCTAAAGTGTTTTATATTAAGGAGATATCCTGCTTAAGGAGTTCTTGCTTCAAGACAAAATACTTTTTGGAAAACTTTGTGGAAAGTCATCAGTAGATGCTGACAGTCGGCAAGTTAAGTGCTGGATACTCAATCAGACGAGCAGTATTACTTCCTTTTGGGCTGCCGTGCCTCTAATTTATTAAGTGTAAATGGCATCCACGCTATTCATGTTATGTGTACGTGGTTGTGTATTTTCAGTTCTTCAGTTCCTGTGTTTGGAGAAGTTTTCCTGTCAGCAGCAGCCACTCAACAGGAAAAATAAGTGGATTCACAAGGTTTTGTTAAGCAGGGATTCGATATGCCTTTTTAGCAGCAACCTGACTTCCTGATTTAGGCTGGTAACATTGTATTTTTAAAAATGACTCATAACACAGCTTTAAATCACTGTCATTCTGTGTAAACCTTCCCAGAGTGTTTTTTTCTGTTTATGTGAATCCATTCTCCAGTTAGCAGTATGAAGAAGGGTCACGCGTCCAACTTTCTTGGAAAATAGTACGCAAGCTCATTAAAAGCTGCACAGTTTTGGAAGATAAGCAAAACTTGTTAAAGCTTTCCCAAGCTTCAACAGCCTTGTTGAGACTGATTTGCACTATATGCTAATTAATTCTTCCTTGCTTTCCTCTCTAACATTCCCAGAATCCCTTAAGTCTCCTCCTTTTCTTTTTTTCACCTTTTAACCCAAAAACATTTCTCCCAAAAACAATTTCTTCACTTGAATAAGACATTCACTCCTGACCTACAGTAACTGCTTATCTGGCAAGAGTGCAATGACCTCCTTTATGAAAACTGACAAAGATTACAAAAGATCATTTCTAAACACAAATTTGAACATTAAATAGTGCAGTTTCAGTTTTCTCTTTGGTTTGGCTACTCTAGTTCTTGGACATTGAATGGAAGCAGTGAGTTGTGATTCTTTGAAGATGTTAGTGGACCTTAGGAGACATGACCCTGCTCTGCGCCCCCTCACAGTCCTCAGCAGCCCTGTGTCCACCGTGGAGAGCTTCAGATTCCTGGACTATCTCTCAGGATCTGAAGTTAGAGCAGAACATCAGCTCCATCTTCAAAAAGACCCAGCAGCGGATGTACGTCCTGCAGCTCTTGATGAAACATGGTCTGCTCCAGGAGATGATGCTTAACTTCATCACTGTTTGGTTTGGAGCTTCCACCAATTACGACAAAACCAGACTGCAGGACACTGAGTGCATCATTGGGCCCCCTGCCCTCTATCCAGGACCTGTACTGATCCAGGACTCTAAAGAGGGCAGTGACATCATGAAGGACTCCTCTCACCTCGTACAGAGATTCTTTGAACTGCTCTCGTCTGGCAGGCGCCTCAGAGCCTCCAGACCAGAACTAACAGGCACCAGAGCAGCTTCTTCCTCACTCACAGCAGTCACTTTGTGGTTATACAAATTGTGAACATATTCACCAATCCAACTACCCCTTTCCTTTGGACACAAGCAGATACCTTTACTTTATAGGTATTTAAACTTTAAAGTTTCTTTTACTTCTACTTTTGCTTTCTTATTTTTACTTTTTATTATTATTTATCATACTACATACCAGAGAGACAACAAACACCTGCAAATAATTCCTTGTATATGTTTATGTACTTGCGAACAAAGATGATTCTGATTATGGTGCACAAAGTATAAGAGGATACCTGTTTGCCAAGGGAAAGAAAATCTACTAATGAAGAGATTTGTGTTTAAAAGTTTTACTTTAGAGATTAGAACTTGTAGTTTATCAGGGGTGGTAACATTCACAAATTTTTCCAAACTTACTTGATCCCATTTAATACCGATTATACATCTGTGTCAAAGTAATGGGGTACTTATGATGTTTGTATGAACCTATCTCCAAATCTAACTATGCATCCAGTTGAAAGAAATGGGATTAGTGGGCAGAATGGATTTGTTCTTCATCTTTGTATTTCCAGCTGTAACTTCTTCACCGTTTTCAAGTCTTTTTCAAGGTAGTATGATAGTTTGCTGCAATGTCTGTAAAAATGACCAATGCTCAACATTTATCATTGTCAGTTCATGTAAGATATACTTTATAATATAATGTATGTTGCCTGCGATGGACTGGCGACCTGTCCAGGGTGGACCCCTGTCTTTCGCCTGAAGTGAGCTGGGATAGGCTCCAGCAGACCCCCGTGACCCTGCACAGGACATAGCGGGTATAGATGATGGATGGATGGATGTATGTTGCTAGGTTTGAGCAATATACAGTGCTCTGCAAGCTACAGCGCTGCAGAGAAGAACCAACATCTCCCTCCAGTGGTTGGTGGTTTCATTACAAGGGATGCAAACAACAAGGCAACAATGTGCTGCACAGAAGTAAAAAAAATCAGGGTTGCCTTTATCTTTTCTCATGTATGCATCTGCATATATGTGGTGGGTTACCAATATTGACATTTTTTTCTTTTTTTTTTTTTAAATATGACGTTTGATATGCCGCAAATTTAAATTTTCTCACACATAAGTGAGAATGGGGTGAACGTGTCCTTCACCAGCACTCTAGAAAGTCTGATCTAACATAGTTTACTAGTATCTGAGACTTCTTCTGTCAGTAGACTAAAATCACCAACAGTGAAGCATGAAAAGACATTTGTGTGTTGTTTGATAACGCATTGGTGCTGATGTATGCAGCGATGGGAGTAACGGCGTTACCTTTTTCAGCAACAGGTAATCTAACTAATCACTATTTCCAGCGTTACAACGGCATTAGCGTTACCAACAATTAAATGGGGCGCGTTACAAACTAAAGCAACTTAATGAAGCTCTTATCATCCGACTTGGCTCTCAGCCGCAGGAACTGCAAACCTTTTTTTTTTCCTTTGGTGAGGGGAGGAGGGACGAGGGAGGGGCGAGACAACCACATAAGCGATGATGATTGGCTAAGGTAGCGTAAACTTTCATGGTAAGTCAATCAGAGGCAGTATTCAGTTTGCACGCAAACAACAGCCGCACGTAGCCTACGCAATCTAGTAGACGTAAACGGCAGCAATGGCGAGTCTGGAGGGAAAATTGGCGTTTTCAAAGTGGAAGTACAGGCGCTACTATATTCTCCTTCAGGTAAAAGGCAAAAACATACATGTGAATTGTACTTTATGTCCCGGAGCGCAATGTTTGTCCACGTCCATAATAAGCAACTCTAAGCAACTAAGCTAATGAAGCATCTCTCAACGGCACACGCTTCTACAAACCTAGAGGCCAAAAACACCGTTGTTTGATGATGTCAGCAGGCCAGGAGTTCGTTTCTAAAAGCGGGTGATGCAGAAACTCCGAGTATGTGGAAACGGAACTCAGGGAAAATGATTTTTCTGTTCCACAAAACAAGGTTACTTGACGCTGAGCCAGAGGGTTCAGTTGAGTCGGTTTCAGAAATTGAGGTAACTGATAGCCTACTCGGAGTCTGTTACCATGGCAACTGACTGAAGTTAACCTGTTCAGGAGTAGTTTTACTTAAACATACCAGAGTTTCTTTCTGTCTCAGCCCCTTCATGAAACTGAAACGGGTTCAGTTCAATACGAAAACCGATCATATAATGATCATTTTGGAGACGTCTGAACAATGAAATATTGCATTTTGCATCAGTAAAGTATGCTGCTGATCTGAATAGATAGTTCAATAGTTTGATCAGGTAGACCCCCCCCTGCGGTAACGAGTTCCTTTTATAGTTGAGTAATTCATTTACTAATGTAGTTAGTTTTTGGGAGAAGTAACTAGTAACTATAGCTAATTACTTTTTAAAAGTAAATTGCCCAACACTGGGTGTATGTAAGTGTGTGCACACTCATGCACACACCTCCGGTCACCAATTAACTAATCAAGTGTGTTTGGAGGGAAATACAAAGACTACCCAAAAGGCTCCTGCTGAGAATCAATCTGGAACCTTCTCGCTGTGAGATGACAATGCTTCGACAACACTGTTCTGCCACCCACACGGGTACATTTTATGTAAATTTATTCTGAACATGACTTAGATCTATGCTGCATCAAGAATTGTATTGCACGTTCTTCTGTCAGTACCTGCCACATTAAGGAAGGTTGAAAATCAGAATCAAATTTACAGTATTTGCTACATTAACGCGCACAAATGAGGAACTTGGCTTCAGTTAATTTACTCTCGGATCACAGAGGGCATCAAAAACAATTAAAAAAAAAAAAGGTCAGTATCAAAAGTTTAAAATGAGTGGCTGTTTAAGACAGAGGTATAACCTTTGCGTCCAAGAAATTAATCACAGTTCTATTTAGGTGTGCACAGATAATCCTGAGGCTCTGAGGCTGTTAAAGTTCATTTGAGCAGCAGCCAGTAAATTAACTGTTCCTGTATATGAATGAGCTGGTGCAGAGCTTAAACAGCTGGTGTCTGGCATGTGAGGTTTCTTGGTTGCTGTTGCCGGCTCAGTTCCTGATCATGGACCACTGCAGGTCGATCCTGATTATTTTATGTGAACACCTTACGATCTGTTGCATTTTATTTGCAGTCTAGAGTCTGTTGCCTTCCAACTGGGAGGTCAGCAGGTGGTCGATCCCCAGTCCCATCATGTGATAAAGTGTCCCTGGGTGGGACTCTGGACCTCACTTTGCCTGGCCACTCATAGTGGTGGTTCAAACCCTGTGTAAGTCGGAATTATTTCAGAGAGGGTATCCAATGTCAAACTTATGCCAAATCAGTATCAATATACAGTGGGGCAAAAATGTATTTAGTCAATTGTGCAAGTTCTCCCACTTAAAACGATAAGAGAGGCCTATAATTTTCATCACAGGTATACCTCAACTATGAGAGACAAAATGAGAAAAAAAAATCCAGAAGATCACATTGTCTGATTTTTAAAGAATTTATTTGCAAATCATGGTGGAAAATAAGTATTTAGACACCGACATCAAGCAAGATTTCTGGCTCTCCTATGATTTGCATATAAATTCTTTAAAAATCAGACAATATGATTTTCTGGATTTTTTTTCTCATTTTGTCTCTCATAGTTGAGGTATACCTATGATGGAAATTACACGCCACTCACTGTGGGAGAACTAGCACAACTGGTGGCTAACTACATACTGTTTTGCTCCACTGTAACCCCAAAAATGGAAATGCTGAACTAAGTGGCTGGAATATAAACAATATTTGGGACAGACTAAGAACGATTCAAACAGACTCTGATGGAAGAAATACATCAAGGAGCACAGTGTCCCTCGCCCGGACTTGTCTTTGGGAGGGGCTCGTTCGCCGGCACCTGGTGGCAGTTCATGGGGTCCAGCTGGGCAAAGCCCTATGTGGGTCTGCCCTCCTGTAGGCCCACCACCCGCAGGAAGGGCCATTTGAGAAGGGGTGTATTGTGGGACGGGCAGGAGCCTCGGCACCCTGACCCCAGTTACTGAGTCTAGCTGTGCACATGGCATGTCACCTTACTGGTGTTTCTACCCTCAGCTTTGGTCATGAAGTGTAGTAACCACAAGAATGAGATCGCGGACACAAGCGGCTGAAGGGAGTCTCCTCCACAGGGTGGCTGGACCCTCCCGGGTGATTGGCTCAGTCATCCGGTAGAGACTCAGCGTTGAGTCACTGCGCCTCCATATCGAGAGGAGCCAGTTGAAGTGGCTCATGCATCTGGTGAAGATGCCCCCAGACGCCTCCCTTAAGAGGTTTTCCGGGCATGTCCGACTAGAAGGAGGCCCCATTGCAGAACCCAGGACACGCTGGAGAGATGATGTCTCTCAGCTGGCCTGGGAACGTCTCGGTATTCCCTTCGGAGGAGCTGGGAATAGGGAGGTCTGGGCCCCTTTGCTCAGGCTGCTGCCCCCGCAGCCAGAAAGTGGATAAGTGGAAGGTTGTAATTGTAGAGCTGCCATCTTTACTCAGCCTTCTTCTTTCACTGTTTGGTAGGACTAGCAGTAAGTATCCCGAGTGAAACTGTTATTTGGCTCCTGGCTTGTAAGGGAAAAGAGACGCAACATAAACCTGATGTAACTGGTTAAAAAAAAGTTATTTAATTAACGTAAGGAGTTCAATCAGAGAAAAATCAAAAGACAACCGATACAACAATAAACAACTTCCAACATTGGCCTCCAAGATCACAAAATGTCCTCCAAAAGTAAATATAAACATAATTAAACAGTGTAGCAACAAAAATTGTTACAAATTGTCAGTTTGTTTAAGCTACACAGTTTACAAAGTCTTAACATGTGCTCAGGGGTCAAGCTCTGGGTTTCTTAAGCACCTAGAGATGACTTGTCGTAAATAGGCCCTATATAAATAAATTGAATTGAATTGAACTAAATTGAATTAACATCAAGCAAGTGCAGCAGCACAGACAATGAGGCGAGCTGGGAGGTCAGCCGCACCGACTTAAGGACCAGATAGATTTTAAATCTTTTCCTCGTCTGTGGACTGGCAGGGTTGAGGACCGGCGGACTAATGGCAACATCACGTGACAGCAGGAAGGCAGGATGAAGGGCTGAGAGCACAAAAGAAACCCAATCCCTGGCATGGTGGTACAAGAGGCGATAGCATGAGTTAGATGAAAGCAGCAAAACTTAAAAATAGACTCTAAACAGATGCTTATTTCATGTCTGTGCAATGAAAATGTTTGTGCTAATTTAATTTGTCTCCCAGTAGAGAAGCCCACAGCTCTTGATTCTCTATGGGGACAAAACAAAACAAATGACAGTCATTTGATATACTCAACTTCTCATGACTTTCAGACAGCCACTGCATTTCTGACAATCTGTTTAAAAAAAGCAAACAAAAAAAAAGAGACAAGAAGTGACTGTATAACCCTCCGACAGAGCGACTCTGAAGAGCCCCGTGATTACTTGAACACACAGTAACTTTAACGTGGGAGATGGAGCACTGAAGGTCTGTCACGGATGGTTTTGTTGGCTTACAGTCTGTAGTATTTCTCATCATTGTATCGGTTCTTATAAAAGGCATCAATCTCAGCTGTTTATTTATTTCAAGAAGAATAATGGACGCCTGGAGGGAACAGAAAAGGCTTTGACTTATGAATGCAAATTGTCACATTTATGCAGCAACTCATATTACTGTATTTAATCATAACATGGACAATCTGACAAGCTGAGGGTTTTTCTTTCTTTTTTTTTTTTTGATGAAGCAAATGTTTTGGTGCTTCTTGATGGCTGGCTGGGCGTGATTGATACCAACTAAAAAACTTTAATGCTCCTTTGAATACGACCTCTGTGTCTGGCTTATCGCTTTATCTCTCCAGCTGCTCCGTCTCAGCGCCTCAAATGGCAGCTACATCTGTGTGGGCCTCCATTTTTCATCATGCAGTTATACATCCGTCACCTCTTTGATATTAGATGGATTGGATTCCAAGTTGTCATAAGCAGCTTGACACCTACACCCTCAGCCTTCACAAAGTGTGTGTGTGTGTGTATAGATGAAGGGAATGACAACTAAATGTCATCAGAACCCAGAAAACCTACAAAATGGGCCAGTGGCAGTTTTTAAATTGACTATTTTCTCTTCTTACACTGAAGAAATATACAGACGTAAGGGCAAAGGAACTAGTCCTAAAGGTTTCTTACCCATCTATATTTTATTCTTTTATTTTCCTTGGTCATTTTCTGCTCTGACATAACCAAGCCGTCAAATTCATCTTAAACTGGATTGTATGGAAATTATGTTTTCTTTGATGAATTAGAGCTTTTACTGTAATGACGCAGTGAATCTGAGCACATCCTGTATTGGCTGTCTGCTGCGATGACAGCGTGTTGCTTTATTGTACTATGTAGACATCATGACAGAGGAACTCAAGAAAGTAACGGAAAAAAAAAATGAGCCAGACTTTATTGTTGTGAAATTAAAAAAAAAAAAAAAAAGACAAAAGACAATTGTTGGCAGCCTGAAAAAAAATTCATTGCACAACCCTTTGGCAACAGTGACATCCTCTGAGTATTTCAGTAGAAGGTTTTTAGCAACTGGACTTTTGCTGATGGTTGTTGACCAGGTTTTCTGCCACATTTTATTCAGTATGTTTTGATAATCTCTTGATTTCATCGTTCTGTTCGCAAAAGAGAAAAAAAACAAAGAAGCTCTGACTTTATGCATGGCATTTTAAGTAGTTTACATTTCTCAATCAACTCCAGCTTGTTCTGAGTAAAAGTTTATTTTGAAAGTTAAAAAGTGAAAATAAAGTCAGCGAGAAAAAGAACAGAGAACACTGTTATAAAGGATTCTATTCAATGAGCATTTCTCTCAACGCTGCTTACATTATTTCCTCTTTGTTCTCCTACAGAGAAGTACTTATGGATACCACTGGGACTGATGGTCCAAAACATACCAGGATAATTCAAAAGAAGATATTAACCCACATTTGATTCAGTTTGAAAGACTAAAAAAACATATATTACATGAAATCTCCTGAACTCAAATATAGAGATCCACAGATATTTTTTTATCATCATGGACTGAAACAGTCTGACAAAAGCAACACTTTTCCTCTTTCAGCTTTTTTTCTTTATTTGAATTGTTTTCAATCCTCAGCTTTTCTTATTTTGTTCAGTGAAAAAAGTCTAAGAACAAATAAAAAAAAGAAAAAAAAAGTCATTATGCTCTCAGGAGAACAGAAATATAAAAAAGGGTTAGTGGAGCAGATATATTTATTCTGTCATGTAGATCTTTTATGACCAATCAACAGTGCTGCTAGTTTTTGTTTTGTTGTTTTTTTCTGCCTGACCCCTCTGGAGTCTCTCTTCCGCCTTTCTCCCTCATTTTTCATCCTTTTTTTTAAAAACAAAACAACAAAAAACACATACAAACATCGTCTCAACCCTCTTGTGCTGCTGCTGGGTTTCCATCCATCACAGTTTGTTTTGAAACTTATGATGATGAATGCAAAACTAACACAAGCTGCAAAGAAAACTAGAAGCCTGCACAGCTTTATTTTCTGTATTTGTCTCAAATGACAGAGAAAGTTCAACATGATATACAGATCTCACTAAATGACACCACAAAAAGCATTTGATAAATTCTATAAATTACTGTTTTCTAAGACCCAAATAATTTTTCGAAACAACGTGTTAACGATTTACAGCAGATGGAGACGAAAGACCTTTTTCTCATTTGTACATAAAAAAAAAACAACAAAACATACGGGCACGCGTAGAGCGGAGCTGGGAGCAGGAGATGAAGTGACAGAGAATTATTTTCTGGGGATTTTAATGACGTGTATGTCACATTTCAAAGCTGAGAAGCTGTGGTGTTGTTAGCTCTCGTGGGACGGGTCCCTGACAACCACAGCATTTGAAGCGCGTCGCTTTCCACAGTGTCAAGTCATTATTTTTGAAATTCAGTCATATAGACATTACCATTTATCTCTTTTGAGACGCTGAAATGAAACTGACTGAAAGCCAGTGGAAATATGCAGTCTAAGGTCACGAATACCTATGGACAAATGTGTAGCTTATAGATCATCAAAACAAAGCTTCATTAATAACAAAAGGTGATTAGATAACCTTGATGCTTTTAGTATGTGATGTAGGAAACCAATAGAAGTATGAACATATTCTTGATTTGTTTGCTGAAGGATATTCTAAAACAGCTTGGACAGATTTGTTGGTCCCCCTAAAAAAGAATGTTGAAAGTTAAACTCTGAAATATACATTTGCATGCAGCTTCATGCTCCTTTGAGTACAGTTGTGAAGACTTTTGAGAAACAGAAAGTCCATGGGACCGCGGCCATCCTCCGAGGAGGAAATGCAACCCCATGCCTGCCATCCACTCGATCCGCAGACGAAGAGCCAAGAAAACATCAAAAGACATCCAAGGTCAGCTCCAAGGTCAAAGTACAGATGTCTGATTGCAACATTTGTCATTTCTGAACAATAGAATAGTGGTCTCTATTGAAAGAAGACCCTAACCCAAAAAGACTCCATTCCTCAAAAAAAAAAAAAAAAAAAAAAAACATATAAAAAAATTTGCTAAAACGCATGTTGACAAGCCACAAGGTTTCTGGGAAAATGTCCACTGGACTGATGAAATAAGCTGGAGCTTTTTGGCAAGCTACAAAAACAAATAAAAAAACAACAACAACAAAGTTGAACAGAAAGCTCTGCTCTTTTTTCCTGCCGTGAAACATGAAGGGAGCTCAGATATGTTACCACCAAGGCCCAATCCCATTTCCCTATTTTACCCCTTCCCCTCCCCTTCGCCTCTTCCTACCCCTCACTCTTGAAAGGAAGTGGTGAGGAGCGCAGGTGTAAACATTCTCCACAGATGAGATACCCCTTCTTCACAGTTATACGTCATCAGAAGTCGTTGCTAGTTGCTATACATTAGACGAAGCGGCAAGTTTCTATGACAACCGCTGCTCATTCACTGAATGTTATGACGTTACGATGGGTTTCCTCCGGCTTCCCTGAAGGACATATACATGTTACACTTTAAAAGTATCAGAAAAGAGTCCGGTTATCAGATGGAAAAGTTAGCAAAGTGACATCAGTGACTAATGTTAGCAACTCTGAGGGCTATGTTGATGAGCGTTAACGTAGCAACATTAGCATTATTGATAGCTACATTAGCAACCTAGCTAACGTAACTAATGTCATCGTAAGCGATAAGTTGAAGAATGTGGCTGCGCCAGAGTCAACAATGATAGCAGCAGACGGAAAGCAGGGTGCCCATAAATGTAAATATATGTGTCGGTAAGGATGTAAAAATGACATTCCAACAAATATACTTCCATTTATGGGCGCCTGTATTCCATTGTTGTTGACTCCAGTGTATGCTGGGAAATATCTTCTACACCTTCGATGTGTGATCCTGGGCTGGCTTCATTTGGAGGGTTGTGTAGCCGTCCTCCTTCATCCAAAAGACAGCTGAGATAGCCCTTCACCTAACATGCATGCAAAACAGAGGGGGAGGGCTGGGGAGAAATGGGATTGAGCCTTAGTGTCCCAGCCATAATTAATAAAAGAGTATTCTATTATTTCAGTTTTTATAACTGAGTGTTACATTGCCTTGATATATCTCCTTGAAGCTGATTTATAACTTTAAAAGAGAATTGTCCCTTTGGTACTTAGAGGTATTTTTTTTCTTTCATTCAAGGTGGTAACAGCCCAGATAAGTGAGGACTGTATCATTATAGAAAACAAGATTGTAGTATGTCAACATGGTTTACATAAACAGGCGAGTTAATGTCAGTCATCGCTAAAAGATGCAACACACTGACAAACTCTGTCTCACACTGTGACTTTGACAGTCACCAGGGACATTTCTCTGACAGCGTGACTGGAAAGGAAATGCTAATGTGAAGCAGAAACACTCTAGGTGGTCTTTACCTGAGGGGGCTATTAGGAGAGCAGGCTAGTTAATACAGCCTCAGCAGAGATTAAACTATAAACACAAACAACACACACAAACAACATGTCTCCATGGAGGCAGTGGAGAGCAGGATGCAACACCAAGCCGCTGGTTCAGATATGTGGACGACACCTGGGTCAATATTCTAACCATGTCAACACGACTCAGTTCATGAGTTCAAAGAGGAAATAACCAGCTGACGTGCACGAAGGGAAACAGAAATCTCAACACTGAGGTAGATATACCAGAAGCAAACACATCAAGGAAGCACTACAAGCATCCAGATATATAAACTAAGATTTTGTCATTTAAGTTTTGAAAGCAAAACAAAACAAAAAAAACCTAAACAAATAAGATGTGTTAACCTACAACCTGGCGTTCATTTTAGCTTATCAGTACCATACAGTTATACTTATCCTGTGTAACTGGAACCTTTTGTACACAAAAGAGGAAGTTAAAACTGCAACATGATCAAATCATCAAATGTTATTGTTCAAACTGGAAATAAAAAAGATTTGCACTTTGATATCCAATTTTCTTGATTATATTCTGAGCAAAATCTGTCCACATCTGTGGACATCTTTTTTGTTGTTTCGTTTGTTTGTTTGGTTAGGTCAGTCGGACTTACAGCTGACCGTGTGTGTGTGTGTGTGTGTGTGTGTGTGTGTGTGTGTGTGTGGGTCAGATGATTCTTAAGAAGAAAACTTTATATGAACCACAATAATCAGAAAGACTAGTGACCAAATTATATATAATATGCTAATTATGCTAGTTATATATGTAGTATAACATAATATATAGAGTGTGTAATTTAGTAAATTTTCCTCCACATTTGTTTTTTTTACAAAACAAGCTTCATTTTCAAAGGTCAAATCTGTATCAAATCGTATTTATTGGCTCTTCCAAACCAAAAATAGCTCCAAGTATTGTAAAACTCAAGCAAAACCAAAGCTCAGGTCCTTGAGAGGATAAGAATCATCTGTTCACATAACATCCCAGTGTACTTCAAACCTAACAGCACCCTCAGACAAAAACTGGTTTATTCTGGAGGACTGTAGTCCACCTGCATCTCAAAGATAAGGGACGTCTGAGGACAGTAATGTCCACATTCTGGAGGAAGAGAACAGATGCGTTGAGAGATAAATGAAAGAAGACAACATTAACAGAGGAGATGGTCTTGTCTCAGTGAACCCCTGGAGGTTTCACAACCATTTACACCTTGATTCATGTGACTTAAACAACTATCCACATAAAATAAATAACATGTATGACATGTGTGAATATTCCAGCAACAGCTTAAAAGTTTAAAGCTCATCACCTGTCAGATAAAAAAGAAGCTTTTCAGACAAGTGATGAAAGGTCTTCAAGATCCAAGAAAAAATAAATCTGGTTGCTCAAGCTTTTTATGATTAACAAGCTTTTTATGATTAACAAGCTTTTTATGATTAACAAGCTTTTTATGATTAACATGACTTTGATGGCTGAGAATCGCCACCAATGAAGGTCAAGGTCATTATGCGGCACACAATATAAAGTCAGAAGTCACATATGCTTTTTAAAACAGGACGCTTCCCACACTGAGCCTGAGCCTCCAGTGGTTCATTATCATATTAATCAGATCACAGTGGGTTAATAATGGTGTCATTATCAAAACAGCGAACACAAGCGTAAACACAAACAGGAATGTAATCAACACATTGTTTTTCAATGTACTGAGCACAAAGAAACCACAGCTGCATTTTATTTGAAATTCAAATGACCAGGACTGGGTATAGCATTAATAAAGTTATCGTCTATAGTTATGTCTTTTGTCTGGAACAGCATGCTAAACCAATGTGACTTCAGAAATCTGTGCATACTCTTTTAAATAAAAAAAAAAGAAAAGAAAAAAGAAATCTGTGCATACATGCACATGAGAGAGACTTTTCTTTTATTTGAGGACAAGAAATAAATGAGGAAAACAAATCGATGCACACTGCAAAAACTGATTTCTAAGAAAGTAAAAAAAAATACTTGTTTTAAGACAAATGGTCCTGTTTTAAAAGCATAT
>JBAMYA010037247.1:0-15528 GCA_037176975.1 Arrhamphus sclerolepis | reverse complement strand
CTATAATCACCCTGGACATCTGACGCCACATGACGTTAGGGACTTCTGACATTACATCTGAAAAGCGGGATTGGGAGATCCCAGCTGCAGCTACCGTACGCTTGAATGCCCTGGATATAAAAAAAAAATTAAAAAAAGAATAAACTAGAAAGTAATTACGCATACAGACTGTTTGGACGTCATTTTGAAACGTGTTAAATGTAGATGCTGTTTCTATGAGAAAAATTGCATTCAGGTTTGATAAATCCCTTTGTGGGTGCTAAATTCATGTACTTGGACTTGGTGACTTCTGGTGGACTACGGCTAAAACTAACCTCTCTGCAGCGCAATAAAGAAACTGGCAGAGAAATACAGGTGCAGGACTCCCACTAGTTTTGCATAGTTTAAATTAATTTCTTTTGAAAGTTAGCCTAATCATTCTGCTTTAACCCTTTTTAAGTGCAATATTGGTTTCCATTAGAACAATTATTAAGCTCATTGTTTGCTATATCTGATTGGCTGTTGTTTAATTAACATGAATGTTAGATTGCAGGCTGTTTCTGATTGGTTGCTATTTGTGATAATTAAAGTTTGAACTTAAATGTTTAGCGTTCTTATTGGCTGCTGTCAGGCCAACTTAGTGTTTTTTATTCTCATGGCTTTTTGTTTACCAGGAAACTAAGAAATCTGTCATTCAGTGACATGCATTTTGTTGATGATAAATACAGATATAGCAATAATGATAACAACTTCATAATCAGTGTAAGTAGCCTACATCTTATTTGATTGGGGACTATAAGGGACCTGGATAATGGATGGGGGGCGCTGGCCCAAAAAAGGTTGAGAACCACTGTGTTAATGTATTGTAGAGTTTCCACCAGGGCCACCAGGACGACGACAGGCTTCTAAAATGTCTGCTTTATTCGAAACCAGCAAAACGTATCTCACAGTTCTCAGCCGCTTGTACGCCACGCCCAATCACCACCACCCTTAAGCACACCCTTTTTTTTGTCCCCCGCCAACCACTGGCGGGCCTGGTGAGAATCCTTGCGGGCATTCCGTGATTGACAGCGCCGGTCCAAAGAGTCGCATTCAGGCTGGGTCGCAACAATATTTTGCCATTGTTCTTCAGGTGCAGCTGAATAGTATAATCGTTCGTTCTTGGATTCTTGTGAAATAAAATTTTCAAAAATACATGCGTTCAAAAATACATTATAGACAGATTTGACTTATATATGTCTTTTTCTTCTTCACAGTGTATTTTTTGTGACTAATACTCTGGTGCGATTCATAGTCCAGAAAATATGGTAATTACTTTTCTGTATCTCCAGGTGATATATTTTTGATACATGTCACATTTCCTGTCTCAAAAACTCCTTATTCTTTGGTTTTGGTTTTCTTCTAAATGCAAGTTGCAATCTGTTTCTTGGTAGTTCTTTCAGATGTTCTATTTCTGCCCTTTCAATGAGGCACCACATTTGTCTACTGTGTCTTCAAACTAGAAACTTAACTTTAATGATCCTACAGTTTCCGTGTACACTTATTTATACTTATTACTTTAAAATATCAAGTAAATCTTTGTCATCAAATATACACAGGAGCATTTGATTATGTAAAGGTGAAACATTACTGTTATGGAAACAGTGGCTGAGAATTTAGAAATAATTAGAATTCATGTTTCTTGTTCCAGTTAATTTGGTTGACAAGCAAACTAATGGAAATCTGTTTATGTTAATCACATTAAGACTGTTTTCCTTATCTCTACACAACATCAACCATGCTAGCTGCCTTTAAAAGCAGCACTTCTCATCAAACGCTGCTGATGTGGATTCTGTGAGGTTGAGCTTTCCAGAGAGAACATTTGAAGTTTTTTAGTACAACGCAAAGAAAATCAATCTCTATAATGATTTACACGGATTACTCCCTTTAGATTCCTAGGCTCACTTTTAGATCTATAGTTCAATCAGAACTAGACATTCTGTGGCTTTTTCTAAAGATAAAAGTGAAGAAATCAGATGTAAAAGAAGAACCACACTTGTTACCATAAAGAAATTCTCTGTTCGTGTAACAAAGTTGTGAACTGTATATTTTTAACACCTCTAATGGGGAATGTTGGATTAAATTCTTGATGTGATGCTGGATTTTAGAATGTAGAAGAAGAGTTGTGTTGTAACAACACTAATTCATAGACACCAGAGCGCATGACCATGTCAAATAATGGGACTGGGACTGTCTCAGTTATTGTGACAACTAATTGGTGTGTAGCCCTGCAAACAAACAGACATGGAAATCAACTTGGAGAGAAAAAAAAAATTAAAATGAATTAATTATTGGATTAACTTGGGGATTGGTGTTAGACTCACAAAATCCTTTCTTATAAATAAAAATACTTTTGAATTTTTAATTACTTGCTAAAATTACCACAATAAAAGGGGAACAGTTTGAAACATGAATCGGCCTCATAAATATGTAATTCTATTATATAATTTCATTTGAGATTAAGAATGCATTGAATTGAAGAAAAATATAGTATAACTAGCATAAATATAGCATAAATAGTAGCAGTAGTGTAAGCTGAAGTGAGGAGTAGTAAATATGGAATCAGGTTATATTTTCTTCAAAAGTGCTGACTCATGTCCTTCTTTTATGGCTTCAAACTAAATTTCTGTTATGATTGATGAACCTTCCAGACACAATAATGGATGTAAAATCACTTCAAAATCTGTAATGTACTTCTTTAAGTCTGCCAAATGGACAGCTCTGGTGCCACTGTAATCATCAAACCTAATCAATAAAAGCAAACCCTGCACGATGTGTGATGCATAATGAGATTTTTGAACCGAGGCTGACCGGAGCCTCACTCAGTAGATGTGTTTAGTCACAGTCTGCCATCTAATTACTGCAGCCCTGCACTCTTCGTTTTAATAAAGGCAAGCTGGAAATTGAAAATAAAATGTAACCTCTCGGTACATTGAAAGCAGCTATCCTCAGTTGAAACAAACTGAGGATAGCTGCTTTGTATCTTTCCACTCTTCTTTTTCCATCTCTCACACTGTCTGCTCTCTGAGCAGGTTGGACTTTCTTCCAGTGTCTCTGAGGAAAAAGTGTTTTGTAATCAGTTTAGAGTGAGACAATTAAGCTGACGCCAGGATGTCAATGTGCATGTGTTCGAACTTGGTAAGCACACGGGTGAATGTTGTTCCTTATCTGTTTCATCAAGCATCGTGGGTGACAGCCAGGTAAATGAGGTCGTCTTCAAGGTAACTGACCTACTCTCTGCCTTCCATGTACAGATAACAAAATACTGTCAACCAGAAACAGGAGACATACCTTCAGGGAGTTGATGTGTGTCTAAGACAGTGAAAGTCTGAGTTTTTGAGTTTCCAAAACCAGGAAAGGCAAAGAGACAACAAATATTTTCTATAAAGATAAAAAATAAAATTTTTCCATCCTTTGCAATTCTGTGTATTAAAGTACTGAATTTGGCTCAAGGTGGTGCAGCTTTATCAACATTCATATTTTCCACTGTGCTTGACCTTTCTGTTTCAAGTTTGATTGTCCAAAAAGTATTTCTGTCTTTTTAAAGAAGTTTCCAGTACCCTCCTACATTCCAAAGGTTAATTTGTGTTTCTAAATTGTTTTTTAGTGTGAGGCTGGATGGTTGTTTCTCTGTTACAAGCATCTTAGCTGTTATGGGCTGAGCGATTCTGTGCACACTCTACAGAAGAAAATGGATATAGTCATTGGCTGAGTTCATTTAGTTTAAGAAACATAATCTTCGATAAACAATCTGTGCCACCCAAGGACTGTATTATTTCTTACATGTGGCAGTTTTGCTATTGAAGAACTGAGCATGTTTTAACCTTTTAATGTCACTCAAAATGTGATGCGTCCAAAGCAAAACCATATGTGACATTATTAATCACATACCAGTTCTTTTGTTCCCTGAAAACCACAGGAACTTTCCAGACAGACATGAAGAAAACTGTTTTTATTGGAAGTAAGTGGCAAACAGCAACTGTTTTATACAGAAGTTGAATCTGGGTCACCAGGATGAAAAGTCTCTCAACTTGTTCCCCGATGTTCACCTCAAACATTACACAGATACACACCAAACTGGGTGCTTTGTCTATGACTTTGGCCCGATGGCAATAGTTCACACTCAGGTATTGAGAACAGCTTGGCAAATGATGCTGTAATTAGATGGCATTGCAGCTTAGAAACGTGGAGTGCTTGATAAATCTTCCAGTCTCCTTTCATATTCTTCGTTCTATTGAATTTGATGGAAGCATTTTCATGAAAGGGACAAATGGGGAAAAAAAGGTATGTCATGTTCAGTATGACACAACTTGGTTTTAGTCTGAAAATGTGTCATTAGAAGACCAATTTAAATTAGACATAGCTATAACATCAGTGTCCCAGATAGGAGTAGAATTTTCCAGCTTCCCCAGCTTAATCCTCACTCCATTTCACATCTCTTCTGCACTGTATGTACTTCAGAGGTGGGTAGCACGAAGGCGGGACACCCAATGCAGGACGCAAGTGCAGTGGAGTAGATTGGCTTACACGGATTCTAAAAGCAGCTGCAATCAATTGAGCTCTTAAGACATGATTCTAGAAGCCTTTGTACTAGGTCCCTTTGGTATTTATGGGTGGCCTGGCCAGCCATCCCAATTCTTTTCCTCTTTGATTCGAAGAATTAGTCTTGGTGCTTTGGATTTGACTGATTTCCAGGAGTCAGTACAAATGGATACTGAAGAAGCTGCTTCTGAATTCCCTTGGATAGATAGATAACACAGAAACGAAGCAGGGGGTGCAGACAGCGCCAGACTGGTATCAACAAAAAACATCCAAAATGGCAAGCAGTGGAGTAGGAATGGTGGTGATTTGGTCTTGGAGTATAAACCTTGTTCATGCAAAGTGTCATTGGCAATTCTGAAACCATCTTGTTTTAAATAATGGCTGTTTGTCCCTTCTGTATGAGTCACCACAAAAAAAGTAGTCATGCCCCATTGCAATGGTTCTATACATTTGGTAGCAATGGAAAACGTTTGTGAATGTACCAAGAACCAAAGACGTTTTATGAGAAAGTTTTCCCAATATAATTGGGTATGACTGGCCAGACTAATTATGAAATTTCATAAAAAGCATGGAAAGCGATTTTTAACTTTTATTAAAGGTCACAACATATCCTTTATGTATATGGAATCATACTTTGTATTTCTGTAATGGTGGTGCAGAATACATACAACTTCCTGATATGTATAATTTGACCAGAGCTTAATTCAATCCAACTCGTGTATATAACAGTGGAATAGCTGAGCCTGAGTCAAGGATTTTCAACTCGTTTGTGTATATGACAAAGAAAAAAGACAGAGATGGACGAACAAGAAAAGTGAGGGGAAAGAGCCCTGCTGACTGATGGCGAGTAATGATTTTTCAGCCCTGTCGTACAGGAAGTGCAATTTGTCGTATTAGTCGAAAAACGCTGAGCTGAGTAGCTCCTCTCTGTTGTTGTTGTGATGACAGCTTGCACAATCCCTTTACTGGACAGCCCTTTTGTGTTGTAGAAGACTTGTGATAAATAATTGAAATGTTGACTCAGCCCAGTGGTCTGGGTCAGAACAAGCTGTATTACTGCTTATGTGTGTGAGCACAGGTTTGTGTGTCAGCGTAGTGCATCTGAAAAACTTAAGAGGCTGCTGTCTGAAAGGCATCATTGTATATTCAGCAGGGAAAGGGGGCATAAGGTTTGGACAGATATGCAGGCAGCAGTCAGTGGTGGTAGTTGAGGGAGGTGATGTTCCTGTGTATGTAAAGAGAGTGCAGGGTAGCGTGAGAGTGAGAGGAACTGTGAAATTGAACAGCTGTTTTCCATTGCCTAACGGACATGCCTTTCATCCCACCATCACTTGGTGTTTGTGTGAGTGTTAGGCATCCACACAGAAACACATGCACACAAAATCCTGCCACCGGCATGAGCGGCAGAGGAACCACAGAGAGGAGGTTAGCATCAGCTGGAACCTGTGTTGTGTTTTTAAGAATTTAATTTATGTCTGCAATTAACTCGGAGAGGAATGGGCGCTGGAGGCTCTCACTGGAAGCACATTCCTGCAGTTTCTGCAGGGTGATCCCATGATCCTGTTTCTTTGATTTGAATTCAGTGTGGAAAGAGATTTTATGACAACTAACGACATGCTGGAATGAAAATCAGAAATTAATAACATCAGATGAATTTTAAAAAATGTTTCAACACTTATTTTATTATTTCCATTATTTTTATGTCCTTCAGTGTTTTTTTTTTTTGTTTTGTTTTGTTTTTAAATAGAGAGCCCAGCGATGGACTGGTGATCTGGCCTTTCACCCAAAGAGAACTGGGATACCTGTACTCCAGCAGGTCCCTGCCATCCTAAATAAGCAAAAACAACAGCCATCCATTGTCTGAATGTGGGGTGAGAGTATATTTTCTGGGCATTCACTGGCATCGTAGAATGTCGGAGAGACATTTGTTTTGAATGTGTCAACACGGAGAAATGCCTTGAAGCTGTCATGCCATATGAATATAGATACGAAGGGCACTTCAGCTATAAGGTAACACAGCACCTCCAATAACCGTACTTTACCCTTGACATGAAGTCAATTTCCTTCATCCATTTCACTAAATAAATTCCAGGCTATAGAAAATCTGACAAAACAGGGAAGATTAGGTTTCTGCAATACTTTGTCATGCTGTCGTGTTATTTTAGGAGAGATGTCTTCTCTTGCTAAGCCTTTTAAACAAGCCATTTTTTTTTATCTGTTTTCTTATTGGGATCTCACAAACTTCAATAATTATCACACTAAGTGAGGCTTGTGAAGTCTGAGGTTTAGCTCTTGGAAATTTTCTTTTTTTCCTTTTTTTTTTTTTAAATTGTCTTTGAGCATTGCATAGCATGACATTTGGCTGAACTAAATCAGTGTCCACTCCTGTAAAAACCAGCAACTCTTTTGAATGTTTTCCAGTTGTAAATAATATTTCTGATTGTAGAATGACCCACTCCGAATTTCCTGGGCAGAAATATTTACTTCTTTAAGATCTAATTCCTTTATGTGAACACACATTATATTAACACACACCTGGATGCTCCAGACCAGAAAACTACCAAAATATTTGCTTTTAAAAAGGTGGTTGGATGTCCTGGAGGCAAGAATGCTCATTTAGTTATTTAAGGGTTATTATTAATAGGGTAAAAGGGTTATTAATAATTGTCCTGAGTCAGTTATCAATGACAAAAGAAATTCATGAACAAAAATAATAAATTAAAAACAGGCCACCACTTGATTATCGAGAAACAACAACTAAAAACCACAATCAGCCTCAAATTAGCTGAACCAGGAAACAAAGTTGTGTTGTTTTCTGAGGTGAGAAAATGTATTAAAGTGATCAAACATTGCGGCAGGACCAACAGTCCAGTTCTAAACGTGTGTGACACCAAAGGAAATGAAACTTGCAAAACAACACCAAACTAAGCTCTGCCCAGACACAAAAGCCAGGTTTTAACCTGTACAATTTTAACAGTCTTATCAGATTAATTCAAGTCACATTGCACGACATGAAATTGGTGGATAATTAATTCTAAACGCAATCGCATTATTAGCAGGTTGCTGCTAATATGCTAATGCACCAATGACTCGTAAGTCGGCATAGCTGTGTTGGTGTGCTTTGAAAAGTAAATAAATAAAATCAAGAAAAAGAAGTGTTTTTCTTCTTCACTTGTGTTGCACATGTTTCTTCCCCTTTTTTCGTTGTATTTGGTGCTTTTGTTGCCAGGCTACTGTACTTTGTAAATGTTAATGTTACTTTATGGTGCGTTCCTATTAGTCGATTAACTGACAGAGATCATAGAGGCTGCGACAGGCAGACACACTGAGACACTTCCTCCGAATCTCTGACACTGCTGATGTCTGTCACAGCTGTCAGACAGCATTGACAGATGGTTCTATCTTTCATATTTGCCTGTCTCTCTGTGAGATCTATCACCACCGTTTTTGAGCTACAATAGTGGATTCTTCCAACAACTGCCAATCTTTTGTCTGGGATGGCCAACATTGTACAGTCTGAATCTGGCATTACATGGACATGATCATAGTGAATGCACACATGATTGAGGTTTGGATGGATAGGGCAGGGATGAAATGTTTATTCTCCACCAGGTAATCCAGCTCTGAGACACTCTCTCTGTCTCCTGGAAGATGAGGAGATGTATAGATGGCAGCATGACTGCCTTTTTCGGTGCCTCCGTAAGTCGGTAGGTCACTCCGTTGATGCGTGGCAGCTGAACAGGAGGTGCAGCTACGGATTCTTAGTCTTGAATGGGTGACGCAGGCCTTAAACTGATGGCTGATCATGCTTTGGTTTGTAAGTTGGCTGAAAGCTGTAGTCTTTGCAGCTACCGGGATGGGGACAGAAGTTGCACCTTGATGAGAGAGTGATGTGGGGGGGGGGGGGGTGCTGGCTCTCCGGTTATGCTGCCGCTGTCTTGAGCGGCCTCATCGGTGCGCCAGCAATCCCAGGGGACCACCCGGGACAGGGGTTGACCAGGTATTGACCCTGCGGACCCCCAACCTAAGGTGATCGATAGCGAAGAACTGTGTATATGGATGCGATGATGTCAGTGATGTAGATTTCTGGAGCTCCTCTGCTCCATCACTACTCCTTGGTTTGCTGGCAGCCATGACTTGCTTGTCAGAAAGACGTCGTTCTGAAACATGTCTGACCAAGGGGAAAGGTATCCGCCCACCGCAGGATGTTTGTGTAAAAACACACACACAAAAAAAAAAAAAAAAAAAAAAACTTTTTCCACCTCAATTAAAAAAAATCAATATATATATATATATATATATATGTATACATAAATATATATATTTTAATTTTGCATTGGAACAGTCTTCAAACAGCAAATCGGTTCCCACGTGGGATGCGTTCTTTTGATTGGCTGAAACAAGGAAGATAACTGATTTGTGAGTTAGAGCAACAGCAGGAGAGTCTCAAAATTCACTCGCAAATGCAGCCAAGTCCACAGACCAGAAGCCGTTTGTAAATCGAGTTATATTTGTGTGTGAATCAGAAATACATGTGTGAATCCTGTCCTGTGCATTTACAAATCATCTTGCGCATTTGCGAATCATGTTGTGCACTTGCGAATCATGTCGTGCGCATTTACGAATCATCTTTTGCATTTACGAATCTTGTCCTGTGCATTTGCACATCGTGCTGTGCATTCGTGCCTGTTCAGACTGTTCTTACTCCATATGCTTGAACAACTCAATTCACTTCAAATCAATAATACTTTATCTTTCCTTTAAGGAAACGTATATGTTGCAGTAACTTTTGTTATTTAAGTTTCTTCATCCCAGTAACTTGTCATCATCTATTGCTACCACAAATCAGTTATATTAGATTGGCCAAACTGCACGTGTTAAAGAAAGCTGATTAGAACTGTTAAAGCATAAAAGAACCAAATAAGCCAAATGTTAAAATCAACGTAATTCATTTTGCCCACTTTCAAACACTGACATCCATCACCAGGTTTTAAATGATTGATATGATTTCAGATTGATAGACCTTCAGGGCTGAAAAATTATCTCATTCGAACATCTGGCTCCAAGCAGGTCCAGCTGAGGATGAACTGTGATAGACACTTAAACATCAGTTCTCTAAACACCCACTAAGCTGTTTAGTTACACACTAATCCTTGATTTTGTGCAATCATGTGAAGTGCCACCATGACATTGGCTGCCTTCAGCTCTCAGTGAATGAAAATCACAGAGACCTTGATGATGTTCTGTTTTCTAGTCAAGACTGAGTCATTCACAACCCTGCTTTTATTTCTTATACGGCTTATATTTATTATTAGCACAAAAACATCAAATTCTAGATGTACGTTGAGAGCACCCAAATTTTTAAATAAAAAAAGAAATGTCCTTTTACTTCACTGAATATCTATCCCACAAAAATTCACTGTCCTCCTAATGTTCATAAGAACAGAAATCATACATAATATATCTAGTTATGCTGATGCAATTCAAACAACAAAGCAGTGTAAGCCATTACTTAAATCGTGCATGGAAAGAACTTGAACTTTCAGCATGATTCTCAAAAAGTATATCATTATTGTTTGTTTTATCACACTGTCAAATAAAAAATTTTATCCTTTGAATTTTATTGGCAAAATATTGTTGATAGACCAGCTTTCTTTTGTATTTGCATTGCTTTCATTCATTGAATGTCAGTAATTTAGGACTGACTTGTCCGTAAATGTAAAAACGTTTTATGTACAATGTTTCATAGTACAATGACAGAAGTGAAATGTTTGTTGCAGGTGTTACATTTTATCATCAGTAGCTTGTTGAAAGGATTCATTTGACTCAGGCTAAATCCCTGCAGGACCAAATACATAATAAAATTAAGAGATGAAAAGAAAGAATCAACTGTACTGTATTCTTATCAAATTTAGTAAATAAAATTTGCATGTAAATGCACCAACTGACCTTTAAGATGAAGTTTGAAGTATTAAATTTCTTTCAGTAATTTGACAATATGGAGTTTAATCATCATCCAGCAGTCACTTTCAAATTAGGTGAAATGAGAGACATCAACATGCAGTTCTTCTGCAAGATGACACCTTTATGATTTTTTCAGCATGACTACATCTGATACGCGATCACAAAAGTAATCAGCAAAGGATATTATCGGCAAGCACTTATCCCGCTTTGTCGTAAATCCTCTGGAAAACCATGACAATCAACCAAACTGAACCACATTTGAATTACAGGCAAACAAATTTTACTTGAGCCGTCAGTTCTGGGAGTCTTTGAACTTCCATCATAATCAGTCTCACCAGAGACTCAAACACAGGAGACAGGAAGAGAGAAGAAGAAAAACCCACAATTTACATACACCACTACATAAAAGAATTATATTATGGTGCCACAACCAGGTGTATTTTGCTATTTCTGCAAGTTACATAACCAATGCAAATGTTATCTATTCGCACTTAGACTTTGTATTAGTTTCAGTTCCAACAATCTGAGATGAACATATAAATCCAACATCTATTTAACACCATCTTCTAGTACAAGATGTTCCTAGAACTTCCTACCTGAATATGGAGAAAAATTACAAATATTATAATTACATACTCTAAACTGCAATAATGTCACATCTTTACCGGGAAAATGTTTATACTGCAAGACAGACACTCGACATCTCTCTCTCTCTCTTTTGGATCAGTTTTATAGTATTCGATGTTTAGTATTTTTCTCGTTAATTTTAAAGATGTTTAGTGACAGAAAACCATACTATTTAAAAGCAAATGTAAAATGGACATAATTTCGGGTGATTTGTATTAATGTTGCAAAAATGCAACATAGGATGTTAACGGTTGTCACTTAATCACACAAAATGATTAGACAGTGATTGAAAGCAGATAAATATTTATAGGTCTTTTGCAGATAAATATAGACGCTTGCGTGTGCGTATTGTAGTGGATATATAAATGTATGCATGTATTTACATTTAAGTGTACCCTTGACAAAAGGAAGAAGAGCTTACTCGGTTCAGGGGTAAGGGTTTAGGGTTTAGGGTTTAGGGTAGGGTTAATTGTCCTCAGTTGTTCAATAGTGATCTCAGAGTTTGGTGTGGAGATTGAAGGATGGCACAGCACCTTCAGGTAAGATAAGGCTAATGCTACTTGATACATCCATATCTGTAATGCATCTTGCTGGTCCTTGGAGGCCCAACGGACTTGTTGGTGAAATGTCTGGTGTAAGATGCAGTGCACTGATCTGATGCAAACCAGTGCAGGAGTATTACCTTTAGTCTTTGTTTGTAGCTAGTGGGTGTTGGTTGGACTGCTGCCATGGTGGCAATGGAAGGGGTCATTTAGGTAGGTGAGGAAGACCAGATATATCTGGATTATTGGGTTGGATTTACGGATAGAGGAATGGTCTTAGTTTTAGGGTAAGAGGAATTGGTTAGATGTTTATTAGGATGGGATTCGGAGGGAGAGGGTTATGGGATATGGGATATGCATCAAGTGTGACAGATACAGAAAACTGCTTCCTTCATTTCCACACATAGGAATCCAAACAAAGATGGCATCCACCAAGAACACAGCCCTCATGTTAACAACAGTTACCTGTTTGATATCATCCAGATGTGTTTTTGCAGGACAATTGGATATCAAAGCAAAGTTGACCTTTAACTGTCCTTAAACATTTATGTTGAATTGTGTTAAATGTTAAATTTATTCTTGAGTTGCATGTAAATCTGGTATGTTTTGTGAGGTGTGTCTGTCTTTTTTTTTTATTATTATTTTTTTTATTTACACCATATTAAACTGTTAACATTAATAAAGGTAATTTTGAAGTGCTTTTTTGAAAATATTTAATTTAAAATGTCAAAACATTAGTGGATATTTGTACTTGCAAACAGAAACCTAATATTGCAATTTTGCATTTTTGAAAAGTAAAAAAATGAAAGAAAAGTCATTTTCTTTATCAGAAGCTCATTAAAAACATTTTAAATAGGAGGAAAAAATGTACATACATAATATCAGTGCTTGGGGTCCAGAGGGTTAAGATATTAATGATTCAACATAAAATGATCTGTTGATCTAAAAGAAATCTCTATTTCTGACTGCACATAAAACAGTTTATCCTGGAAACGAAGACATTTGGGGTCACATTTTTGAATTAGAAAGTTCCGACAGGGGAAACATTGTTAGCAAGGATAAATTGAAAAAAAAAAATCATCAGCTAACTACTTCACCTGACCCACATTGTTACGCAGATATGTAGATTAAATTAGATAGCTGCATACCAGCTTGATGTCTGCACCATCAAATCAGAGCCTGTCCTCCAACTGCCTGTTTTTAGGTCTCTGAATTGCTGCAATTTGATGATACCAGATGGACACTGATACCAGATGGAAAAGCCTCTCTGATCTTTGTTCAGCTCTTGGCTTAGCTGCTTTGTGCAGTGGTCTGGCTCCAGGAAGGAAGTCACTTGATTGAGGTTCTTGCAGTTTTTCTCTCCAGCCCCCTCGTTAGAGATGTCCATTTGGTAAAACTAGTCCATGCCCAGTTTGCACTTTGGAACACAAAGCCATGTTGGTCCTTTTTATAGCATATTCTTTATAACTTTCTCTGTACAATGCTCCACACTTGGGGGTTATAGCTAGCCTGCCATGCCTCTTCCCAAACACAGCTTCCATGTGTTTCCAAAGTAAACCATAATGTCCTAAATGGAATATAATGTATTTATCCACGAAACAGTCTCGATAGACGGTGCTTGAAAAGCACTTCTGTGTATAATCACATTGTAACACAAATGATTCACTGTTGTCTTCAATGGAGAAAAGATAGATTTACACCTCTGCTATATTTCTGTATTTCAAATCTCTCTTTCTCTCTCTCTCTTTCACTTTCACACAGACACTCATGAAAACGCAGTCAGGCTACTGTTTTCATGTGTATCAGTGACACATTATAACTGACAAGCAGTGAAGTGACAGCTTCCGCTTGATTGCTACCTTTCACATTACTTCTCTCTCTTCCCCCACATCTCTCTTCATCTACTTTTGATTCAGTTTTAATTTCCCTTGGCATGTTGCTTGCATTTTTTTTCTGCTTCCAGTCCCCCATCTCCTACCCCACATGCCATTTACACAGCCTCAAAGGAGAAATATTATATTAAATGCCATAAAATATCTAATTCTGTGAGTGGCTCAGGTTTATTACAGATTCAGACCATATTCAGATTGGCCAGCTTTCCCATCTTTATCTGTATCCAACTCCACATCATGGAGCATTTTGCTCACCTGGAGTGGGTATTGCAAAACTGTAATATTGATTTCTAAGGGTGTACCATCTGGCAGAAAAGAGTGGTTGAGTCAAGCTGAATGTCAAATTCTGTGCCTTGAAACCTGCTGCTTTGAACAAAGATGTAAAGACAGAATTATAGAGGGTGCTGTGGACTGTCCTTCGGTATTGTGCTCAAAACATTTATGTAGACCTCACAACCCTGTAACTCAAGGCCGAGTGGCACATTGAATACTACACTCCTCTCAGTTACCTACTTGCTTCTCTTTAAAAGTCCCAGGCTACGACTACTTTAATTTAAAATAAGAAACTTTTGTTCCCGTTGCACCTTGCATCCACATTATTCCGGCAGATTTTTGCTGCAAATCCCGTTTTTAAGTTTATCACTTTGTAAATTCAACTATTATAGTGTAATGTCTAATGAACAAAGCTGTTTGAATACAGTTACAGTAGCTCCTCTAGGTCAATACATGTCCATCCATGATTTGCTGTGTCAGTCACATGACCATCATGGGAAAATAATTCACAGGAACAACATAGCGATGTAGACTGCAAGATAGAGAAAAACCAACAGATGTTGTTGACTTGTTGTCTTTGGTATCAGCTGTTATGCTAACATGTTCTGTATTTAATGAAACTGGAATTACCTACATTTACAAGAGGAAAGCCATTAAAAGAGTAATATGAAACAAAGTTTATTTCCAAGTTCTTCAGCCTTTTTGTTTTTTAACTCATGACTTCATGCACATTAAGTATGAATGGCCATAAGATAGATAAGCTTTTACAGTGTTGCAATATGGATGACGATTCTTTTGGGCTCTAATGCTGATGTAGCTCAGTTTAGTTTGAACATAGTTTTAAAACTAAAATGGACTGATGCAGATGTAGACTCAAGTCGATTACAGTTCTGTGCAGGAATATGCCTTTAATCCTGCAAGATCCTGCAACATCAAGACTTTTTTCACCACAATCACACTTTTTTTTCCCTTTCCAAACTAAGTATCTTATACATACGAACTTATAAAAGTTACAAAACAACATAGACCATCACTCTTATGCAGAGGTGATTTGTCACAGACAGCAGGGGAAGCCAAACTGCCTCTGAAATTCTTTGCTACATCTTCAATGTTAAATTGACAGTAAAACAGTAATTCACAAAACATGAGATAAGCCCAATATTGCATTTACTTTCATGACTACCATATGTCATCCCGTAGCTTAATCAAGTGATTTCTCGTGAAATTGCAGAGGTTCACTGCGAAAATCTGCTATGAAGCCTTCCACAGAAGCCGAGCTTCCAAGGGTTTCTATGGCCTGGAAGCGCTGGCTTCCAGGGGCGGGTCTAAGCGTCAAGTTTTTTCTAAAATTCTAGGTGATCATTGACTAAATCAACAAAACTCCTCACTTCCGAGGCTATTCAGCTTTACTGGGGGTAAATGAGTGGTGGGCATGTCAAAGACTGGGCAGTTTCTTGATGATTGGAGGTCCCCCATGTCTATCAAACACTGATAGAAATGAGGGACGTTGTGGCTGTATTTTTATGCGGGGAGGAGCTGGCTGGTTTTTCAGTCCCAAAGTGGATACGAGAGAGTTGTTGTTTGAGAAAGTGGTGTCGGAGTTTCATTCATTTCCCATCGTTTCTTCACACATACACTTCTTCACAGTAGAGTGTGGTGCTAGAATAATT
>JBAMYA010037236.1:0-15529 GCA_037176975.1 Arrhamphus sclerolepis | reverse complement strand
GAACTGTTTTAAAGAATGCAGCTTGTTTGTGTTTTCGACATGATGAAGGCATGTCAGACGCAGGGTTATAATAGTTTTGAATTGTTTAATAGTTTGATTTTTATTTTGTTTTTCTGATTATTTCAGTTTTACTTTTAGCTGATTTGAAAACTGATTTGTTTTTGTTTTAGTCTTAGTTTTAGAGGTGTTGACTTATAAATATCGACAAAGAAAATTAGGATGAAAGAATGTTACCCATCAGCAATGCCATATAGTATAAAATGTAGTGTCAAAGGTTAGAAGGCGCTGGTGTCCAGAATGCAGTAAAGAATGGACGCCATCAAACATCGAAAAACAAGGCAACATTTCTATTTATATTTTAAGACACCATCCTTTGCTTGAAGAGGTAGCATGTTTATGGACCAATCTTGAAAAATAATTTGAGTCAAAATTAAATAGGAGTTGAGGGGAGGTCAATGTAAGTCTCCGTCATGGATATAACAAACACACATGGGCAGGAACACACACCGAAGCAGTATGATCACTCCCTCTACAGATCTTCAGTCAAGTTTTTTTCTTAGTAAATTTAAAAAAAAAAAAAAAAAAACATTCCTCAAAAGAAGTTGTATCCTGATTTCTTAGATCAGATGACAGCAGGACACACAGAGAAAATGCGCTCCACAAAAGCCTGGGAGGCAGGAGCTCTGACCTAAACTAAAGCTACTGGGGCAGTTTGGGGATAAATATCCTGCCTTGCTACCAGAAATCCAATGTGTCAAAGATGATTCTTTGCTGGACCTCATCCTCATGTATGTAGTTACTTCACTTGATAGAAAAGTCATGACATTATGGCCTGAGCTGCTTCTTTCCACACAGGACGCATAACAAAAATGAAGTTCATTTCGCCCACAATTCTATTTTGTTTCAGTTAGTTTTAAACTGAATAATTAATTTTAGTTTTATAAAAACATTTAGTTTTGTTTTTTTTTTTGGTTTATTTCAGTTAATTAGTTTCAGTTTTAGTCTTCGTTTCCATTAATTACAATAGGTCTGGTCAGAAGCAACCTAACATCTATTTAATAAGAAAATGAAAATAAAAATTAAAAATAAATTCTCAGTACATTTTTATCATGGCAGAGATTCCAAAGAGTCCAGAGAGAACCAGGCTGGAGGAAGGGAGTGTGTGTAACGACCCGCCTCAACATAAAATGGAGACTGAAGATAGAAGGTTGTTAAGTTAAAGGTTTTTTTGTTTTGTTTTTTAATTAAAAATCCAGCATCAAACCAGCACCAACGACCAGCAGCAGCATCTAGAATGGTGAGCTTCTCCTGAACCACACCAGGCAGGCTATATCCTCAGCCACACAGGTGAAACCAGTGAGGCAATCGGCATCACCCCTCTGTAATATTGTCACAGAGCTAGCAGAAATGCAGAGGGACGTAACAGTGTGACAATGCAAGGACCCAGACTAAATTTCAGTGGCTTACTTGTTGTTAGTTATCAATGTGCTTTCTTTTTTTGATTTGCCAATGAGATTTTACTCTGTAACTTTTCCCATCAATCTGTGTCGACAACAGCATTCACACCCTTGGTAAGGCAAATTTAGCTGACTAGCCGTGCTTGTATAAACTAATAACTGTCAGAATCATTATGAGGGTTGACACATATTTAAGTATGCAGATGACTCTGTGATACATTCTCTGCTCAGTGATCAGGACTGTCAGCATGGCACAGTATTGGATGATTTTATTGATTGGTATAAACGCTCCTTCTCCATTATCAATGTCCAAAAAAACAAAAGAAAAGATGACCATTGATTTTAGAAAGAAATCTTCTTCTCTTGTTCCTCCTTCATTCATTTATGACCAAGCTGTTTAGGTGGTGCGACAGCACAAGTACTGACAGTGTGTGTGCCAAGGCCCACCAGCACAAGTATTTTTATTGTAAACAGTGGAGTTTCAGCCTATGTAAATATTTTATTCTTGTTTTATTGATTCTGTTTTAACATTTTCTTTATTTGTTGGTTTGGTTCTCTTTCTCTGAAAAGTAAGAAGTGGATGTACAACAATGGGACATTGTTCAGGACTACATGTTTAGCTGTATAGAACCAGGAAGGCTCAGTTTAAGTTGGTTCCATCTGGTCTCAGATATGCACTACCAAGATGCAGGAAACAATAAAGGGGATAATAATGTTTACTGAACTGAACTTGTACTTGTTAGCTGGGTGTTTGCTTATTCTTTGTTCACTTTTCATTGTTATAAGATACTATTATGAGTTGCATTTTTATATACACCGAGTACGGCATGGCAAAAAGGTTTCAGAGGGTGTATGTGTATTTGTAGAGATTAGGTGCTTTATGAGAGACCAAGTGGCCACTCTGCCTCAGGATGTGGTAAGACCAGGCCTGGTATAGAGGAGCTGGAAGAAGGAGAAGGCAGTTTGGTGTTTTTTTACAAATATAGTAAATTTATTGGTTAAAAAAAAATCCAAAAATAGTGCACAAATCATCAAAACAGGGAATGAAACAAAAACTGAATAAAAAAATCCACAGTTAGTGCTTTAGCTTTTCAACATTAGCATTTACTATCAGCCTCCCAGCTAGCCAGCAGACCTAGCCTCACTCAACCTGAACGCAGACTGAGGGTCCCTTTAAATAATGCCAACCCTTAAGCTAAATTGGTCCAGTTGGGACCAGTTAGGACAACCCAAAGACCAAAGAGGAGCTTAAAACAAACTAAATTAACATTGACCAATTATCTAAAAAATATATGAATATGGCTGAAAAGAAAAATATAACATAATTTCACAAATATATATTCTACCTTAGTTGTACACATTTATATCTAAAACAATTGTACAAACAATACACCCACACCACTGACTGCTCCCTCAGTTAGGTGAAATACTACCCCGATAGTGACGTGCTCCCTCATAGGAGCAGTGAGACCAGAGCAGAAGAGCAGGAAGTGCGTGAGTAATTTTAGGTATGAAGTTAGTCAAAGATTAAACGGAAGACAGCATGTAAATGGAACTTTAAATAGTGCCTAATAATGCCTGCCTCTGTCCAGAAGACTGCAGTCATAGGAGCAGCTAAGATCCTGTACAGGACCCTTAAGCTCCCAGGTCTCTGGTAGAGGACCTGATCTTGGAAGCTGGAACCATCCAGGAGGATGAGGAAGAGTTTATATGTGTGTGCGCTATTTATTTATACTTATACGTAGGAGCCAATATGTTAGCTAAATTCAGCAACCTCTCAGCTACCACTGTCATGGTATGCTGGGGCTTAGCGGGGGTTAAAGGTTAGACTTCATTAAAAACTAATACTGAACACACAGGATTATACCCCTGCTGAGTCTTTGAACAGGAAAGAAGGAGGTCAAGGAAGAGCCTACAGTATGTCACTCTGGGTTAAGTCTAACTTTTAAGTCAGTAGCTTCAGAGGTCATCTCTAAACCCAAAATACCACCACCGCCACCCTTTTTTTCTTTCTTTCTTTCTATGCACTGACCTATTACAGATTCATAAAATAATTGTGGGAGTCCTGCTTGAATATCAGTCACTTAATGTGTCTAGGGGTTAGTCCATCAACCACTGTCTCTCATGTGAAAGTCTGATTTGTTTAAATTAACACAATTTTTTTTCCAATAACACCCATGATAAAAATAAGAATTGGTTCAAGCTTAAACAGTACATCATCATACATTTTATAATAAAGGGTTTGCCTTTCTTAGGTAATTGTGTTGAATGTTTACAATGTCAGCTTAGCCTATAAGCATCGTTTCAAAAGGTGGATTAACTGACCTTGTTAATAGCAGAGGTGTCTGGTGGTAGGAGGTCCTTGACAGATCCATCTGAGATGTGTCTTCTAATGGCTTTTCTGGTATTGAACTGAGGTCAAAGAGAACCCTTTATCATTCTACTTAGATTTATGCCTTCCAACAGAACCTTGACACTGACATAAACCCAATGATCCTCATTCAGCCTTGGACCATTCTGCTCTAACTGGACTAAATCACTACAGGTCACAAAACATGGAGAAAATAAGAAGTAAAAAACATATAAACCAAAAAAGAAGTGATAATGAAACCAACAATCATGATGGCAAAGTTGAATAATCTCAGACACAATGCAATTTAAAAAAAAAATCATACAATAAACAAAACACCAGCAAATAAAAAAAAAAAAAAAAATTGCATGCAAATAATGAAAAAAGACAAGGTTATTAAACAATGTTATTTTCTCAATTTGCTGGTGCTTTTTCTATTTGAATATGTTTTCTCAAATTGCAGTTTGTTGAGCTCTCTTGGCTTCCATAGTAAAGGGAGACAAAAAGATAAGAGAAAATTAACAGATATCCTTCACATAATACATGTCAAGAGCCCTAGGTTACAAGGAAGGAGAAGTAATGTGATTTGATATTTATCTGTATCACATTAACCTCAGTCAGCATAGATTACAGCCTGCCATTGATAAAACAATATCATTATAGTCCAGGTACATGGCTCCAAGGATTCACAATTTTCTTATTTCCTGAGGCAAGAGCCATCTTGCCCTTATTGTTTCAAGCTTCTGCTGTGTATGAGGTAAGGCCAGATTAAAAGTTTTAATTTCCCTCATACTGTGTCCCATAAACCAAATGGACAAAACCTCATTTCATGTCTTCTCTTTCTCTTCCTGTTTGTTTTCAGTATCTGCCCCGTCTCATCCATGTCAGTCTCATCCAGACATGTTTGAGCATTCTCCAACTCAGGCCAGAAGTTCACTTAACTGAGGCCTCGGGGAGGTTGATAAAACAGCCCCAATTCCACGCCCATTATTCAAGAGGAAATTACACCCCATTTTAGCTTATTGCAGGACGTTCATCCTTTCCACTCAGTCCAGGTGTTCACATCGATATAGTGCCTTCTTTATGATTTATCTCTAGGATAAAAACAAAAATGCACAGATAACAGAAAATATTCTTCCAAATTTGCCCTTGTGCACAAAAGACATAATTTTACAAGTTGCATGAAAAAACGTCCTGTTAATTAATATTCTAAATTATTTGTTAAGTATCAGTTTGATTAATATTGGGGATGCGTTTCACAGCATACACACACAGGAAAAGCTCGTTTAAAAGATCAAATTTCATGTCACAGAATATACCCCTCTAGACAAAAACATGCCATCATGAAAGGGCACTGTGTCTTAGTAAGCCTACATATTTGTAAGTTAATATAGGCACTCAATAACTTCCTTTTCTCCTGCATATGTTGTAGCAAGAACCCCTACAGTTTTCAGAAAAAGAAGGGGGTATTATTGTATGACCCTGTTAGCTAAAGTATCACTAACTACTGAGCTTGTCAGGGTTGAGTGAGAAAGGCTGTTACCTGAGGGGAAATAAAGAAGTAGCACATATCCATATCTCAATCTCTGATTACAGCACTGATAAGTACTCAACACTGAAGTGGAGTCAGTAGTTTGAAAAGCATCAAATAGTGATGGAAGAGAAGGAAAGAGAATTAAAGACAAGCTTACAGAATCCTCTTTCATGAAAATATGCCAGGAAAAGGGTCCAGCTGTCCAATTAAGCTCCAACCCAGATACACATGCCAAGAAAGGAACCCTTGGCCCCGCTTTCAGTGCCCAGTGTATCACGCCACATTAGTTGGGCACCAGTTTCTGCCAAAGCATCGGAGAAAACACAGCAGCTAGTCTCCAAGTCCAAATTCTCATTCATCTGATTTAATCTCTATATTGCATCCTCTTCAAAACCAAATTTTGCTCTTCTTGAATGTCTGCTCTTGAGAGTGTGCATATAAAGGTAAACTCACGCGCAAATAATTTTTGAATGTTTGTCATTTAGTCTGATGATGCACATGGATGCAGCTTTTGCTTGGCACAGGAGGGGAGAGGTCTTCAACCCAAGACACAGTTCCCACAATGAGACATGGGGGTGGGAGCATAATGCTCTTGGGCTGTTTTGCTGCTTCAGGCACAGGGATCGCTGTTCAGATGCATGAGATCAATGGAAAAAAAAAGAGGAAGAAGAAGAAAAATAGATTATACTGATATTCTTCAGAATAATATAAAGAGATCTGGTGCCAATCTAGCCTTAGGTTATCTGTTTGTTGTCCAACAAGAAAACAGCCCAAAACATAAATTTAAGTTGGTCAAAACATTCCGAAGGAAATCAACATCAATGACCATCTCTGTTCCCAGAACTCTATCCTTTTCAGAATCTGTGTCAGGGAGCTCAAGGTTAATGTCCATGCTTGGAAACCAGGAAATCTGGATGAGATGGAACAATTTACCATGGGAAAATGAGCTAAGATTCCTCAAGAGACATTTACCAGCTTAGCTGGGAACTATCATAAGAGCCTGGTGTTAGCTGTAAGTCACTAAAGGTTTACCATATAGATTATTTCAATAAAAAAGGTTGAAATGTATTGGGTTCATACTGTGTGTAATTTTAGTGAAATTGTGCTGTCTATGTATGTATGTGCCCCAGATGAGGTGTGTTACAAGTGTTGTTTTCCTTTAAGAATATGTGTCAGCGAGTTTGTGTTTTTTGATCCAGCTGAGTTTCCATAGGGAGCAGAAGTCACCATCTTTATGTACGGCCAGCTGAGTTAATTCTTCTTTCAGTGTTTTGCTTGGGAAACATGTGCTTTTAAGTGTCACAGTTACAATGTATATTTTTTTAAGATAATGTAGCATTAGCATATACGTGCGTTTTTCCATATACCTTAGCATTGAGCTAATGCGTTTTTTGTGTAGTGATGTTTTGAACTTCTGAGACTAATGTGTGGTGCATGTATTTGTGTTTAGTTTACAGTGTTCTTCAAGTAAAGCCTTAAAACGGATTTTCTGAGTCTGTCCATTCTTGGGACCTGTTATCTATCTGCACAGCTGTAGCGGGGGCAGAATAGTAAAAAGCACCACTTCAGCAAGCCCTCAGCCAACAGTCTACAGCTTTGGTGAGAAAAGCTACAAACATCGCCAATCATGACAGAACGGTAACAAGATATGAACCAAATGGATGTGGATTTGGAGACTGCATCTCAAGATGCAGCAAATTATCAACAAGCTCAATGCTGTGAGAGCTTGTGCTAAGGCAGCAGCAGCTCGTGCTAAACTAGCATTTGCTAACAAGGAAGCAGAGATGTTAAAACAACAAGCCATACTTAAAGCTAGTTTGCATGAACTGAAGGTGGAAAAGGCTGCAGCAGCTGCAAACGCAGAAGCAGAAGTGTTGGAATCAGCTGCCCAGGAGGAACATGAACACATAAATGCCCCGTATCAGCCAAAATCAAGAGTGTTGTTTCAGGCCTCATCTGAACACCCTGGTGAGAATTACGCAGTACAGAATGCAGCTCCACACCATACTTTACCATCACGGGGGATTATCAAAGCATCAAATGTATTGAACACGGCCACAGTCTCACTCTCGGAGGCAAATCCACCCTTGTGTCCTCACACATCAGTGTTCCAGCCAGCCATGAACGGTGGTAAAGTGACACAGTGATCAACAGGGTGATACAACGCCAAGTGAAATAAGTGACTATTCATTTAAGGAACTAACACCACAGTACTCATATGAAAAAGGGACCAGGTAGAACTCAACCCATGCACCTGACACCACCAGTCCTCTGAGAAAACCACCTCTGAATGTCCACGGGAATCCTAGCAGCAACCAACAGCTTCCTCAGCCCAACTCAGCTTATTCTACTTTCAACAACTACCCACCTAGTCCAACAGCCACAAACAATGACATCACAAAGTACCTGATCCGACGAGAAATGGTGAACTCAGGTTTGCTGAAGGTTGATGATAAGCCCGAAAACTACTAGGCCTGGAAAACATCTTTTGGAAGTGCCATTGAAGATTTAAACCTCTCTTCAAGAGAGGATCTAGACTTGCTTTGTAAATGGCTTGGATCATGATCTTCTGAACAAGTTAAAAGGATCAGAGCAGTACACATTCACAGTTCACTTTCAGGGCTCCAGATGGCATGGCGGAGACTGGAGGAAGTTTACGGCGCTCCAGAAGTGATTGAAAATGTCCTGAAAAAAGTAGATGATTTTCCAAAAATCACAGCAAAAGACAAACACAGGCTGAGAGATTTAGGGGACATCCTTATGGAACTTGAGGCCGCTAGAGCAAATGGATACCTACGTGGCCTTTCATATCTCAACACTTCATGTGGAATTAGTCCCATAATCCAGAAAACTAAAGGAAAAACACATCTGTTTCCGATGCTGTTCATCATCTGCTCACTTTGCAAGAGATTGTAACAAGATTGTTCAGTGCAAAGAATGTGACATTGATCGACATCCCTCAGCTCTACATCCAGGGCCTGCTCCATGGAAAACTGGGCCCCAGACACTCACTATGGATCAAAGCAGGGAGCTGGATGCAGAGGTTTCCGAATCCGTAACATCGAAATGTACAGAAATCTATGGAGGAACCAACACCTCGAAATCTTGCTCCAAGATCTGTCTTGTTTGGATTTATCCAGCTGCCCAAAGAGATCAAGCCATTAAGATTTATGCTGTCATTGATGAACAAAGTAACAGATCATTATGCAGAACAGAACTCCGAACACTTCAAGATTAAGGGACAAGAGATACCCTCTTAAGACTTGCTAAGGGATGATGGAGACAACTGGCCACCATGCCTGCAACTTTATTGTGGAATCTTTGGATGGCAACACCCAGATCTCCTTGCCAGTTTTGATTGAGTGTGACATGCTGCCAGATGACAGAAACAAAATTCCCTTTATTGCCATTATTCTCACCTCAAACATCTGGCAGACAATATCCCAGCCGTGGACCCAGATGTGCCTTTCCCACTTCTCCTTGGGAGAGAACTAATCCAGGTACATAAAGTCAGAGAACAATGTAATGGACTGCATAATGCCTCATTTGCCCAGAGACTAGATTTGGGATCGAGCATAAAACTGCATAAAATAGCCTCAAACAGCAGTACAGTGGTTTATACATTTCCTCCTGAAGAACGAGCTGCAAATCTGACAGATTTGGAGCTAACCACAGACCCAATGCCATCGCGACACAGTTTAGGACTTGTCAGGAACCTGGAGTCTTATGGTTTCACCTTTCATGTATCAAGAAAGAAAACGGCATTCACGAGAAGAGGAGTCCTATGTACAGTCAATGGATTCTATGATCCTCTTGTTTTTGTGACGTCAGTTACAATTCAAGGAAAAGCCTTATACAGAGAGCTGTCTGCTGAACTATGTGAATGGGATGCTCCTTTGCCAGCTTCGAAGCAAGAACAGTGGGAACTGTGATCAGAGTCACTGGGTGAGCTTGAACACCTTCATATTGAACCACCTTATGTGTCTACTTCTCTTTGTTCCACAACACACAACACACAGGGAGCTTTGTGTTTTCTGTGACACTTCCACCATGGCAATATCAGCAGCTGCATACCTGAGAACAACAGATGAGACAGGACATATCCATACAGGGTTCATCATGGGTAAGTCAAAGCTGGCTTAACATTCTCCACACACCATCCCACACCTAGAGCTTTGTGCCACTGTCTTGGCTGTTGAGATGGCAGACTTGATTGCTGGTGACATTGACATTGATATCCACAAAGTTACCTTCTTCACGAACAGCCGAATTGTGTTGGGCTATGTGCACAATATTAGTAGGAGATTCTATGTTTATATTACAAACAGAGTCACTCGTATCAGGAAGTCCACAAGACCTGATCAGTGGCATTTTTTGAGCACAGACTATGGGGCAGACTATATGGCACCCACAGTAACAGCAGCCATGTTGAAAAACACTATTTGGCAAAAGGCCCAACATTCTTGGCCAGAGAGACCTGCTCGCAGCCAGAAACCTTTGAGCTCATGAACCCTGATTCTGATACAGATGTGCACCCACAGATCACAGCATTTTTAACTAAAACTGTTGAAGGTGAGCTCAGTTCACATTGATTTGAATGTTTTTCCAAATGGAAGATCGTATGTAAGGCTGTGGCCAAGCTCATACACAAAGTTAGGTCATTCAGTAGAAACAAAAACATCAAGACAGCTGAGATGACACAGGCAAAGACATTTGTTGTTAAAGCTGCTCAAAGAGATGCATTTCCTGAGGAAATAAGGAACCTATCGAAAGGTGTCGTGGTCCCAAAATCAAGTCCTCTCAAGAAACTGAGCGCATTTCTTGATGTGGATGGTGTGTTGAGAGTGGGAGGATGCATGCCTCCTTCTGATGATCCCTGGGAAGAGAAACACCCCATCATTATACCCCGAAAGCATCCACCTTGTTAGTATGGCACGACCACGAACAGGTTGCACACCAAGGTAGACATCTTACGGAAGAAATGAATATGCATTTTTCATATTGTCTCAGCTTTTTCTTCTGTAGATTTGTATGATGCTCATGGGCATGGTGAACATGAAGAAATAAATGCCACTCCGTAAAACATGTTTGGAGTTATGGTATATGGTATGGGATATATAAATGCACATCTTTCACAATAGAACTGTTCCATTCCTTTAAAATTAGAAGAGATTAGCATGCATTAATAGCTTAATGCAGTTACTTTAATCCCCCATTTTCATACATCACTTTCCATGATTAGCACAGCCTATGCTGCAACATACTCGAGGCAAATTCTGGAGGGAAAAAACTGGAGGCAAGGGTTTTGCAGATCCCAGGGATTCCCCTAAGGACAAATGGATGGCTGATTCACCTGCATGTTTCTGTACACTGTTCCATTAAAAAATGACACAGTAGAAATAAAGGCCTGTGTCTAATAAAGGCTTGGTACCCTAAACAGTCAACACTAATAAAGGCCTCTGCCTGTATTTGAGGAAATGCAGCTCATGCACGCCACACAATACCACCTAACAAAGAAACAGCTAAAAATAATATGATGAACAAACACATTGGACCTTATATGCTTTACGTGTTGTGTTTGAAAGTTATGATTTATAATATTCCTTGGTCTCATGAGATTTCTCATGTCATTTCTTTTCACTTTAACAGCACTGACTGTACCCAACGTTTTAATTTGACTAGAGACTGCTTTCTTACTGAAGCTCTCTGAGACATACAGCAAATGACTTTTAGACTACCGTCACTCACACCTGCACAGTCAGATTCACCATAACGTCTCCCCATGTCTCAACCCTGTGCTCCAAGGAGAAGAAAGTGAACATAGTAAGGGGGAGGAGTGAGAATTGATGGCACACTTAAAGACTCTTAGAGGAAAGTGAAATTCACCTCAGGACATAAGGGTCATTTTAACAAAAATTTACTGCTCTACAGTGAAATCCATTTCCTAAACAAGATACCCTTCTTGCATAATTATTCTAATTGTTTTTTTTTAAGCCATACACGGACTGTCACACCAATTATTATTAGCAAATTTTCTCTATTGATCATCTTTTTTTAGCTCCTGTCTAAGCAGATTTCATCAGTTAATGCAATTCTTTCCCTTCATCAACTAAATATTTAAGATTTATATGTGAAAACACATCTACATTAGGGGCTGCATTACATCACAAGTTGTAAGGAGGCCATGCACTGAACCACATCCTTTTTAAATGAATACTCTAATTCAAGTTAAACAAATAAACATGATGCCAAATTAAAACTTACAGTTGAAATTTTGAAGTTACTAGGAAATTGTTAAAAATAGATACTAATATTGTTTCTTCCTATTTTAGTTTGTTTTTTTCGCTGTGACTACTGTTATTGTGAATCACTTGATCCCTTTCTCATTATCCTCAAACAACTGCAGTTGACACTCATTTCCATTAGATTTATCTTCACTTTAGTTTTTTAAATAAATCATGAACCTGTAGCATTATTTAGACATAAAATTATAAAATCATTCAGACAGTAGGATATTTATGTTAATTTACTAATAACTGCCATTTGAAAAAAAAACAAAAACAAAACACCACTTAAACTCATTAAGAAAAATGAATTTAGTGGATGAAACAGAACAGAAGTCAGATTGTTTAATCATACAAACCAATTAGCTTATGTCCATAAATGTTTTAAGTCCAAAACTTCCACACACTGAACCTGTGTCTATCTTCAGCAATATTACATTATCTTAAAGCTGTGATTTAATTTTCTACTAGTAAGTGATTTCACAAGATTCTAACCAGCATTAGACAGGTCCAGGATAAAATGTTGCATTAGTTAGCTTCATTTATTTAGTCTGAGCAGAATTTCAGAACAAATTCATTATTACTGAGTAAGCTTTAAGCTAGTTTGATGATTTGCTAGTTGTGACTTGTAGGTAATGAAAAGCAACATAAAAAAAATGGAATGCTCTGTAAAATAATGTAAATCGTAAAATGTAAATGACATCAAAATGGGACATAAAGAACTGAATTAAGTCACTTTACCATTTTGTGTAAAATGCTATCTCATTTTGACTTGGTAGCAACACATATAAAGTTGGAACAGGGTGATGTTAACCATTCTTTAATCAAGTGCCTGTAAACATCTGGGAAGTGAGCAAAACAGTTGCTGGATTTTCTTTAAAATTTTCTGTTAGTGAAAGATCTGGACTCCAGTCAGGCCAGTTTAGCATCCTTACTCTTCTCCTGTGAAGTCATGCTGCTGTGACAGATGCCATCTTGGTTAACATTGTCTTGCTGAAATATGGAAGGCCTTCCCTGAAAGAGACTCAACTTAACTCAATCAAACTTTATAGAGCCCATTTTAGGAGAGGTTGACCAAAGTGCTGTACAGATTTAAAAAGAGACAGCAAGCATGATAAAAGTGACCTATAAAATGACATAAATTACAAAATATAAGATATATGCTAAAATACAAAACACAATGTAATAAAATAAAAGTAAAATAAGAAAAAATAAGAAAATGTTTTGAAGTAACATTTTGCCAAAATCCAATTAAACTAAAAGTCAGGGAGAAAAAATATGTTTTTAAAGCCGATTTAAAAACATCCAAAGATCCTGCAGATTGGATGTGAAAGGCAGGTGGCCGAAGAGCAGCGTTGTGTGGTTGGCATATGCTGCTTTAAAAGGTCTCTTTTTTTTCAGATGTGTTGCCGCCATCAAAGTCAAACTGAGCTAATATTTTCCATGAAAATATTAGCTCATTTATTTTCCATAAAATGTCTCAGATTTAACATCTGGTATGTTCTCTATGTTCTACTGAGAATAAAAGATGAAATTTGCAAATCATTCCAATCATTAAAAAGGCAGCCGCAGACATAAATTTTTCTTTTTAATAATATGTCCTCCTTTAGTGATATTCTACTACCATCATTCCTGTTTATTGTTCTGATACACAGCAGAGTCTCTGCACACCTTAATTAAACCGTCTATGGTTCACACAGAGTAGCAGGTTATAAGAACAGATGGCAATCAATGATCCACATTTCTCTAAAATTGTATTTCAGACATCCATCCATTTTCTATATCAGTTTGTCCCTGTGCAGTATCAAAGGAATCTGCTTAGATTCGTCACAGCTCTCTTCAGATGAAAGCCCTGGACAGGCCGCCAGTCCATCACAGGGCAACTTCAAACTCTATTTCATTCAAATGTAATTACTGTTGAGTAGCAGTAGCAATTTCTCTATGACTGCAAGGGAAGCTCAGCTTCTCCTAAAATGTCAAATGAAAATGTTCAAATATGTACAGTTGTGTTAACATTTCATTGACTACAAATGCGTTAACATTCTCATCTCAGAGACGAGTTCATTCAGAAACGTCAATGCGTCAGATTTCAAGATTTCCAAATTGTTTTCTTACACAATCAAAGGATCTGTCTGTAGAAGCTGAGCTTCCATCCCCTTCAGTGGGACTGCATGGAACAGGTTCTTTCATTGCCTCAAAACTTGTCATTGGATAAATGCCACAATTTTGTCCCGTTCACAGATGCTTAGATTCACTGGGGGTGAATGGAGCTGTGGGCTGGCCTGGACCCTGAGCTTCCGCATGATAATTGGAGGAATCTGCTGAATCTCGTTTTGATTGACCGCTATTTTGAGATATAAACCACCTCTTAATCAGTGTTGGGAAGTTTTACTCTTACTGACTCGAATCTTTTACTCTCGGACAGTAAATTGAACAAATCTTTTTTTGAGTAGTTTGTTAATTTTTACAGCTGGTGACACCTTACCCTTCGTGTGGGCATTGTAAGAAAAAAAAAAAAAAAAAAAAAGGGCCGCGGTTCTAAACACTTAACACTGAAGGTAACATGCTTTGCGTCAGCTGAGCTGACAAAGTATAAAGCACAAAATGCCACAAGCAATTCAAACAATATAAAAATCTAGGAAAGGAAAATACAGACCACAGCAAAGTGACTTGTGTCCTGTATCCTCCCTGCCATTGTTAACAGCACGACAGTGACTAGGTAGCTGTCAGGAGACAAATGAACGATCCAAATGAGGGAATGAACGAACGAGAATGAACCGTTCAGCCTGAACTGCCTGTTTGAATGATCCGAATGAACAGCGACCTGGCTGTCATGTGACAAACAAATGAGGACCTGAGGACGGACACAGAGTTGAGTGAGTTGTGAACTAATCATTTCTATTTCCTGTCCTGCTAACTGAGCTTATGTAGCTGCCTGCCATGTGGCGAAGGAAGGTACTGCATGAAAATGAACAAATCACTCGCTGAGACAACTCATTACTTCTGAGTCATATAAAAGATTAGCTCATATTGAACGAATAGTTCATGAAAGACACATCACTATTAATCGTTGGGAGCGCAGCCCCTTTGCAGATTTTCCAAGTGAAGTGAAGTGAAGCAAGTGATATTTGTTTCGTGAAACCTTGACCGTTTCGTTTGTTTATTTTTTACACTGTAAATAAGACACACTCATAGTATTTCCTTTTTTCAGTTTAATTTAATTTCAACATTTCCTTGTTCGAGTTTAATATTGTTTCGTTAGTTCATCCAAAGACCATTTTCTTGTAAAGGAATGGAAACATCCTCTCCTGGAACTTCTGGGAAACTCCTGCATTCAGATAGCGACTCATTGCCCACAAGTCATAAAATATCCTGGATTCTTAAGCGAGCAGCTCAGAGCGCACGGAGGTGAGACAGACTTTTTTTCCTGATCGAGTGTGGGAAGGACAGATGGGCCATATCACAGAGCGCCAGGAAAACGGTAAAAGCAGCGGCTCGTAACTTTTCTGTCCACCACTATAAAGCACTACATCTCTGAGGGAAAAGAGAGCTGTCATTCACATTCATGTCTGAATTTACGCATAAATAAACCGACATATTTTATGACATCAGCCAAAGATGAGCTTCCCCTCTTTGAAAGACCAGCAGCCGCCACTGACATACACACATTCCCAGAATGAGCTGAAGAAGAAATGTTAACTTTAAATCTGCTATATTTTATGACTTAAAGATAAACCACTTCACTGAATTTAATAGTCCAATGCTAAGGCATCCTTTTCTTTTTTTTTTTTTTTTTTTTTTTTTTTTTTTTCAAAGAAGGAACTTTTGTTTCGGGGGTTTAATTGAACTTTCATTTCCCCCCCCCTCACTCCCCTTTCCCTTCCTCACCTTTCCTTCCCCACAA
>JBAMYA010037226.1:0-15529 GCA_037176975.1 Arrhamphus sclerolepis | reverse complement strand
GTGGATGGTGGTTCAGAGGTAAAAGTATGCTTGCATAGCTGTCAGAGCTAATTTTGAGTTTCATTTTTGGGATTTATCAAATTATAACTTTGGTTATAATATTATTTTATTTTGTTAGTTTAGTTAAAGTGACTCACCGGTGAGTAGGAAGGTGTTTTATTTGTTTTATTTTTTTTTTGAGTTTAAGAGAGAACCATGCTAACTAGGAGGGTTTAGCACAGGAGCAAGTGTTCTAATTTTGATTTAATAAATCTACTGTAACATACCTGAGTCCTGTCGTGGGTTTCATATGTTACACCTGCAGTCTCGTGACTGGACATCTGTCATCAACGGGGCTCCGTCTTAGAACGGATTTTCTTGGTAACCAGAAGCTTCATGGAAACTCCTCCAGGACATGTGACAGCTGCCTCGAAGCTGAAATAGGCCCCGCCCCCTCATACATGCCCCTCCAAGCCAAAATAGTAACGGAGAATTGAAACTGAAATCTCTGACATTGAAAAAAAACCTGACAACATAAAAGGATCAGTTTGCTTTTCTGAAAAAGTGAAAGTTATTTACACTTCAGTGTTTCTATTTTATATTTTAGTGAAACTTTTTGTGTTTTATGTTTTCTTTTCAGTTCAAGTTTGAAGTTTTAGTGCCAAATTTGATTTCAGCAACAAAATAAGCTGTCGTTATTTTAGCCCCACATAAGCCAACACCTCACTACTAAAACCAAGACAAGAACTAAACTAAAACAAACCAATTTTCAAAAATAAAAGTAAAACTAGGTTCAGGCTCTGATCCATCGGGCTCAGGTTCAGGTTCTGATCCTTCGGGCTCAGGTTCAGGTTCTGATCCATCAGGCTCAGGTTCAGGTTCTGATCTATCGGGCTCAGGTTCAAGCTCTGATCCATCGGGCTCAGGTTCAGGTTCTGATCCATCGGGCTCAGGTTCAGGCTCTGATCCATCGGGCTCAGGTTCAGGCTCTGATCCATCGGGCTCAGGTTCAGGCTCTGATTCATTGGGCTCAGGTTCAGGTTTTGATCTATCGGGCTCAGGTTCAGGTTCTGATCCATCAGGCTCAGGTTCAGGCTCTTATCCATTGGGCTCAGGTTCAGGTTTTGATCCATCAGGCTCAGGTTCAGGTTCTGATCCATCGGGCTCAGGTTCAGGTTCTGATCCATCAGGCTCAGGTTCAGGTTCTGATCTATCGGGCTCAGGTTCAGGCTCTGGTTCATTGGGCTCAGGTTCAGGTTTTGATCTATCAGGCTCAGGTTCAGGTTCTGATCCATCCGGCTCAGGTTCAGGATCAACCTGCTACCCTTCCAGATGTTCGTCCACCGTAGTAAACAGCTGGAACCTTGATGTGGTGGTTCTTCATGCCTGAGCTGTGAATCCAGACACCAGGATCTCTATTTTTCTGCGACCATCATTGCTTTATTTCTCACAGGATTTCCTGCTGCTGAGAATCTCTTGGTGATGCTGCTCTTGATCCGTGCACCTGTAAGGGAGCGTTCACAGGTGATGAGCAGTTCTTTCAGGTGCATTTAGGACAGCTAACTGGAGTCCAGCCAGCTGAAGACCCTTACCCACTGAAACCAGAGCTGGGGATTGTTAAAAGAAGCTACCGACCTTCTTGGATGATGCTGATGACATCAGACTTTAAGGAATACAGCAACATTTCATATTTGCATACCATCAAGATGATAACACAGCATCCATTATGGTTTCAGTTGTAATCGGAGCTGAACAACCAAACAGAGCGTCATCGCTGCACCTCACATAACTCAGACGTGTGGTCATGAGAACTCTGGTTATGAAGAAGTGCTAAGCTCTGTTTGACGGCTTTCCCAAGATTTGCAACACAGGGACCCCCGTCCTCCTTACTGTTGCTGCACCCAGCAGTGTGTAGGACAGTGTGTTGCGTCATCGTGTGCTCATGAGGGTGTGAGTGTCTATGCAGACCATGAGTGGGATGAGCAGCCAGAACAGTAGATGCTTTGTTGCTGACCGGGGAAGGATGAGGGCTGACAAAAGCAGATGTCACAGAGATCTTTCTGTTCATCCACACTGACTCATGTTTCCTTATGTCACCCTCACACATGCACAAGCAATCATCCACACTCAATAAATGTCAAACGCTTGTCACTTCCTAGAATTCTTTCATGGACGCTTATCATGTATACAGTCAATAATTTATCGATACACAGTATGTGTGAGACTGGGGAAGCCAGAAAAGGCAGGCTGGAAGACGTTTTAAAAGAACTGGTCTGATTCTGAATCTCAGGAAACAGTTAGTGTTGTATGTCAGTCAGATTTATTCCCACTGACACAGCATTACTGGAACCATTTCAGGTTGGGACAGGTCTAAAAACTGGTGACCATGTCTTCATGCTGAAACAAGGCTTGTCCTTCGTGTTTCAGAACTGTAACTTGATGTAACTACAAGTTCTGCTGCTATTATTGGTTCTAAATGGTTAACAGCTTCCTCTGTGAAGGCTCATTTTCTAACTGGTGTGTAACTGGTGTGTATCTAACAGAATTCATATTTTGATGTGAAACTAACAGGCCATTTTTTTCTTTGCATCTATATAAATCATCATCGTCTGTCTTATTTCAACCTGCTGCCACTAAATCGTCTCATCTTCATTTGAGTCTTATGACTGAGGACTGGAGCCACCTTGAGGGAGAAAAGCAAATCAAGGAAGTTAAAATCAGCTTCGTATTTCCAGAAAAGTGCACTTTATTTACAACTTTGTTCCTGTCAAAGGAATTGGATTTAATTAGCAGCCTGAGTCAGAGACTGTGGTCAGTTCTTGATGTAAGGGCTGAGAAGTTTCCCTCACATGCAGCTGAAGCTCTCAGTTAGCCCCTCGCTGAGGGGCGGGGACGGGCTCTTAGGATAGGTGCTCTCATCAGACATGTTATTTTGAATGGACACTTTATGTTAACGGTGCATTCAAACGTGTGTGTTGGGGTTAATTTTCTGCTCATGATGACACAAGCTGCTGCTGAAATATCCAGGAGGATAAGCACTAAGCGCTAGCAACTCTGTTCTCTGGAAAGCAGCCAGTGAGCTGAGAGATCGGAGACCCTGTTCTCGCTCGACAGTAGCTGGCTCTTCTGACAGCCGCCGCTACTTTGAGCTAACGTAGCGGCGGCTACATTGAAAAACATTAGCCAGAGAAGGCTTGTTTGCCAGCGACACATCGCTGTTGTCCACAGACACGCAAACACAGTCATACCAGATTCATTATTTCTGAGACGTGTTTCTCTGTGTGATCACAAACGCTGCTATTAATATTTTTTCTTGGCCTTTTCATCGCTTCCTGGTCTTGTCCCGTCTCTCTTCAGCTGTTGTCAGTATTCCGCTTGAGAAACCACCTGGTGCTGTTTGGACTGAACCAACAAACAACTTTTCAGGGGTGCTCTTCCACAGATGGCATCTCCCATCTGACCTGCTGCCAGGTGGGGCTCCTGCACCTGACAAAGAATGCATGAAGTGTACTTAAAGGGAAAGGAAGCGGACCAAACCAACCCTCTGGATTTCCTCAGTTTTTGTTGATGCTGATGTGTATTTATCGTGGGAATCATGTGTCAGACCTCTGCCTTTTCTGCCCTGATGGTGTGGAACATCTCGCTACTTCAAGGTGATTCTGCAACAGAAACCTTTGAGACGTTGCAGTTTCCCATTCAGCACTTGGCAGCTCCAACGTAAAAAACAAAAGGAAAAGCTCACAATGGAGGCTTCAAAACTGACGTCTCACCTTGAAAGAGACATCCGGGCTCACAGTGGTCATTATTTTTTTTATTTTTTATGAAAGTAAAAAGTGGCAAACCTTTTATTTGCCAATAAAAGGTTCAAGATCATTCTTGTGTGAACATGCATGACTGGTTGGGTGAGGAGGCTGCTAGCTTTTGTAGGTAGACGCCAGGGGGCCTTTAAGGATTAAGATAAGGAATCACTGGTTTGGAAAATGCAGCACATGCCTGTTCAAGATACGGGAAACAAAGGATGGAATAGCTGACACTAACTGGAGCATCAGATGAGGGTGCAGAGAAAAATGTCTTAGATGTTCCCTGGGGGACTTTTCACTCCAGTCGTCAGCCTTGTAAGAGTTAGTCCGGACAGCCGGACCCACCTGGAGCTGAGGCAGGCTCCCTAGATCCAGAAAGAACCTCCTGCATCCTGCTTTTCTTTCCCCTACAGCAGTCGCTTTGCGTCAAATTTGTTTGTTATTTAATGTCAGAGGGAAGAATAAGTAAAAAAAAAAGAAAGTGATAATGTCTCAAGCTCTTCTGCAGAGGCCTCTGGAGGCAGATGTTAGACCAAAGAACAACAAAGACCTGATGCCGGGACCATCACTCAAACCTCCAGGGTGAACTTCATCCCACTGCTCATATTAGGCTTTTATTTTTCCGGTGGATGTTAAAATTTTACAATACCATGTGGACATTTACATCCACGCTGCTCTCCCTGGGCTGGGGGCCCTCTCAGATGGCTTCCTCGTCTTTAGAGAAGGGGTGGGTGGGTGGGGGTCTGGGGGGCAGACTAACTGAAAGTGCGGCGTGTAAAAACAGGTCTTGTTGATACAGTCATCTGAGCCAGCTGGATAACTCATTGAACAACGGCTACGCTAGCTGAGCGCTTGCTGGGGACCAGCTGTGCACGTGGCCAGCAGAAACCAGTGGAACCACAACTCATAGATTTTACATTTGCTTCTGTGGAAACGCTTGACCTGACCGAGGCACTCGTATTGATTATCTCGTCATGTTATCCTAAAGTCGTGGGGACCGTCCTGCTCGCTCAACAGTGTCGGCTCTCGGCTACTTGACCACAATCTCGTGCTCAGCTGTGTTTGTTCTTGACACAGAAGGACTATTCTGCACCAGAGTCTGGACACACATATTGGGGTCAAAGATCAGACTTCTCCATCACATGATTCTGTATCTCATTACACCACTCTCCACCCTAACCAAACCCATCATCGTCCCATCCACATCACTGAAAAAGAGCTGATAAACCTGGCAACATCAGAAGCAGCGGTGTGTAATTATCTAAAAGCAAGTTTGTCCATCACCTGTTTATGAAATGTCGACCTGTGAGGTTTCTGCCCTCAACCCAACACATTTGGTCCTTCTTTGGATGATATTTCTCCCCCCAACAGGCGGCTCTTTTCAGGAAAAAAAAAAAAAAATGAAAAAATGCTTTAAGCAAACTGCTGAACTGATGAGTTTTGCCCCCCCCCCGCAGACCCCAAGAAAGACCACATCTTTTCCATATCACACATTACAAAGCAGTGACTGAGGAGGAAGGGAGACGTGTCTGCCAGCAGTCCTGGTCTGTCCTCAGTGAAGACGTATGAAGGGTTGTTTGAGTGTTTGAGAAGGCTGGCACAAGTTTAAGCAGTTCCTGCAGGGAGGGGGTGGATTCACATTAGCTGTTGCCAAAGATGAAATCTTTTACCAGACGTCTGAACTCGTGGGTTGCTGCTCTTGTGTGTTACCAAAACCGGTCCCTTTATCTTTATTTCACATTTTCTTTTTCAGATTGAAGTTTTATCTTCCTGCTGTTGGAGGCTGAAGATAACCAGATCAGATAATCCTAAACGTGATAAAAGCTCACAGCAGCCTGGTTGAGTGTTTAAGTTTAGCTTCTCCAGAATTAGTTTCTATCTCACATCTGCGTCGCCGCCTCTCAACGGTCCAGTTCTGTTGAGTGTCTGGAAGTCAAGTATGAATCAAGGGAGTCCACTTTGCACACATACCTTTACTTCAACACCCTCCGCCCGAGGGGACGGGAGGCTTTTACTTTTCTCAACACGCTGTCGTTATCCTCTTCTCATCTGCGCTCACCCAGCTGTCCAACAACCACCGTGAATTCTTCATTTTTTTTTCCACGACTGCTCCTCCTTTCATTTGAGGATGAGGATGCAGGCGGCTGATGTTTTATCTCATCTCTGACAGTTAGGGGCTGTCAGAAAATGACTGGCCCTGTGAGACACCAGGAATCTTAAAATAAAATGAAATACGAAATAAAACATTTCCTTAACCAGGGAAAATTTGGTTTTAAAAATGGTCAAAATAACAAAAATATTTAATGAGACATTTAACACCCTAAAAACACATAATTCTGTGCTTTATGTGTATGAATCCAGGACATGCCATGCTTCTGTCCCCTTAATAATCTTAACAGTAATTTGATTTGTTAATATAAATCCATTTACCACCATCGATGCTGGTGAGAAGATGAAAGATTAAAATAATAATTAAAAATAGAAAAGTCAACAGCTGATTGTAAAATGATTTGAATGTTGTGATCAGACATGTTTCAGCCTTGGATGAAAAGAACCATCCAGACTGTTACGGACAGAAGGTCCAGAAGCCAGACTCAGTGCTGGTATGAGGTCAGGGTCCGTGTCCAGGCTCTTCTTCAGTTCTATGACGGCAGCATTCATGCAGAAACGTACGCAGACATCGTAGAGATGCCTTCAGGACCACATATTTTCAGTTCAGTCTTCAACAAGACAAAACCACATCCTGCACACAACACAAAGGCACGGCTGAGGAAGACGTGGGTGCGGGTCCTGCGGTCCTGGCCTGTCTTCATAGAGAACTTGTGGAGAATTTGGTGACAAACAAATTCAACAAGTCGTCAAAAATGTATTTGTGCTGCACATTTAAAACAAGGAGCTGAAACAAGAGTTTAAAGAAGTTGTTACACAGATAAAACAATTAATGACAGCAATCACAATTAAACTAAGAACAATACACCTGATGCAGTAGAAGACTAAAACAGCAACATTAATTAAAAAAAAGAATAACAAGATGAACACAAAATAAAACATAAAACAGTGGTTTGTATGATGGCAACTTGCTCAAATAGGACTATGAAAGTTCAGAAGACGTTTAAATGCTCAAGCGTGTTAGCGGTTTTGTTGTTAAAGGCAAACTGGGGCTACTGGGTGTTGCAGTGGTTGAAGCAGGCGGCCCACGCACTGAGGATGCACTCGGTTGCAGGTTCGATCGCTCTGAGATCCTCTGTGCTGGCCGCCTGCTGTTCCTCCTCCGGCCTGTAGGTGGTGACCAGGTGTATCAGGTTGAGGTCTGAGTCACCAAGAAGAAGAGATGAAAAGTTCCTTCACACTGGCGTACAGGAGGTCCAGGATGTTCTTCCCTCTGGTGCACAGTGTGTGAAGTTGGTCAGGACAGGAGACAGAGACATGATTGAAGTCCCCGCTGATCAGCATGACAGGGCTGGGGTGCTGTGACTGGAGTTGATGACATCACTCGTGCTGGCTGCAGCAGCTGATGGAGGGATGGAAACAGTCACCACGACGGCATGTGGAAACCTGCAGCAGATAGTGCGATCATAGTCCCACTTCCAGGAGCTCCTCATCATGAGTGCAGATACGGTCCTTCACGGTCACACGTCCAGGGTTGCACCATTTAAGGTTGACGAAGATAGCAACCCCCCCACCGCCTCTCTTCTCACCGCTCTGCTTCTCTCTGTCAGCGCGGACAAGCGAGAAGCCAGGTGGATCCATAATCCTGTCCAGTAGATTCCCGTGTGGCCAAGTCTCCATGAGGCACATGAAGCTGCTGGACTAATGCTAGCTGTTTAGCAGAGCTGACATGCTAGCTGTTTAGCAGAACTGCCATGCTAGCTGTTTAGCAGAGCTACCATGCTAGCTGTTTAGCAGAACTGCCATGCTAGCTGTTTAGCAGAGCTGCCACCTCGTCAGCTTTGTTGGCGAGTGGTCTCACATTTCCCATGATGCCCGACAGCAAGAAGAGCTCGAATCTTCTGACTCTCTCGATCCTCTCTCTGACCTCAGCGCCGGCCTTTTCCCCGGCGGGTGCCTCTCCATACGTCCTCAGGTACCCTCGGTGGGCGGTGCCGGCTCCATGTTTGAGACTGAGTAGTTCCTCACGAGAGTATGTGTGCTACAAGACCTACAACTAGAACGCTGCAGTACAGAAGAACAATCCAAAGCCTAAATTAAAAATAAAACAAAAACAATAAAAAAATAAGGGTTAGAAGAGACAGAGCTGCTGCAACAGGCTGCCGTCACCCAGCGCCACCTTAAAAAAAAGATGCATGGATGTAATGCATGGGTTACTCTCTCAGAGTCCTGTGAAAGGAGGTAGGCCAGGGACAACAACTTAGACCCCGAACTGATGTGAGAAGGAACAGTTGCATAAACAAAGTGGTAAAAGCTTTACAGTCCGAACTACTCTGGTCTGAAACACAAACTGTCGTTCCAGCCAAAAGAAATGCGTTAATTCTTCCACATTCCCTGAGTTCCCAGCTGACTCCTTGAGAGCCTTTAAACCACATGTCATTCACAACACTCCCACCTTACCTCGATGATCTAAGTGGAGCAGTGATCCTATCTGAGGAAAACAACATGCTTTAAGTCAGCCAGGTGCTAACAAGTGAGGTCTGGTGTGGTTTCTGTGCTGGAGCATGTCCGTCCTACAGATAAACAGTCTGCCGCAGGAGCATCGATGGGATGCAGACGATAAAGTGTGTCTCATTTTACGACCACGTTGCCAACATCAAATGCGAGGCTCTATTCATCTTTGTTGCTGTATCCAGTTCATAAGAGTAATAGAATCTCTCCAGGAGATGCTAAAATCCTCCCAACAATGTTCCCTTTGTCTCGCATCTCTCAACTTTTTTCTAAAGTTAAACGGCTGGTAGATGTGTAAGTTTAAGGAAACATCTTGGTTCTGCCCAGACAGGCCTATAAAAGCCAGGAGCTGGAGCCGGCTGCTAGCGCTCTGCTGTTGTTTTTGCTAACGGCTGTTTGTTGGGACCGCCTGCTGCTCCTTCTAAGTTTTAACACCCACCAGACATTTTATTTGGAGGGAATCTGCTGAAAGGTCAGGAGATCGCGTTGGCGTCAGTAGGGGAGATCAGCTGACTCACAGGATTGATAATAAAAGAGGGATAAGTTGTTTCCAGATGGTTCATGCTTGCTACATGCATCACATTGGGTGTGATTTAGAGATTAAACAGAGGACTCAAAAGTTAAGCAAAAACTGTACAGAATATGTTTTTCCTCCCTCCCCAGGACGGGAGGGAGGAAAAACATCACAGATTCACTGGCCATTAGTACAAAATAGGGATGGGCGTATAGATTCTAAATATCGATAGTATTGATACCAAGATGAGTATATGTATCGGATCGATACCAACTTGATGAGATCAATACTTTTGATGCCGTTTTTATATGTCCAGCAAATTATTAGAATTTTCTCAGAGTTTATGCGAATGAAGCTTATCTCCAAGTCTGTCTGCAAACAGCACACCTCTCTCTCTCTCTCTCTCTCTTTCTCTCTGCTGCTCACTCAGCCCCTCCCCTCCCTGCTGCTCTGCTGGAGAACAGGAAGGGGAGGGGCTGAGTAGAAGAGCACCTTGACTTGACGTTGGTGCTACTATATAAGCGGCCGCACACACGTGGTGGCATTCATGCTAGCTCTCTTGCCAAGTTCACTTGTGCCATCTCTTGAAATTCCCTTCGGGGATTAATGAAGTTAGTTAGTTAGTTGGTTAGTTAGTTAGTTAGTTCGTTAGTTAGTTAGTTCCATCCATCCATCCATCGAACCCTGTTTTGGTGACATGCTTAGTGTTCCTCTTGAATTACACCACAAAATATGTTCCCAGCAGCAATGAGGACTGCCAAGGTGTCCCCCTCAATATTCAGAGGTGGAGCATTGCTCTTTTTGCAGTGGCGCCCCCCCACCCCCACCCCCTCCATGTCCAGCCTCTTCTATATGTCTCAGACTCATGAATAAAGCAGCTTGGCAGTTCCAGGAATGTTTCCATTTTTACTTATTGTTTTTTCTTTATGTCATTGACAGTTCTGCCGATGGAGTCGTCTTGGTTGGACATCTACTTCTCGGAAGATTAGCATTTAAATTGTTTTTATCTGTTTTCAGTCTTATGCAGATCAACTGCTTTTGATGGCACGTCTTCAGAGATCTGTTTATGCTACAACAGATAGAAACCAAATGTTTCTGCAGAGGTGGGACTTTTCAGTTGGCAAGAATCACTGGAAAGAATGTTAGTATCGTTGTGTCTGCTTGGTTCCAAAATAGGACATTTTATACGTTTTCTTTTCTGGATGTCTTTTTGTTATGTGACACAAATCTCCGTCTCCACTCCAATCTTTGTCTCCACTCAGTCCAAACCCTTCTTCATTTTGCAGAACAAAGCTATATTTCTAAAGAGACACGCTCCGTGGAAGGGGGGTTGGAGTCATTTGCATTATATGATCTTTGAATCTTTGACTCTATAGCAGAATTTGAATAACAACAGAACAGAAGTGGAGGACTTGTTTTCTCCAGATGGCTTTTTGTTGTGGAGTTATGCGGTTAAAAGTGAACTGATGGAACATGATGGTAGAACTCAGACTCTTCTCGTTTGGCTTCCTCCAGTTATTCCAGGCAGAGCAGATTGATGAAAAGCTGAGTTAAAGTTACACAATTTTTTTTTTTAATTAAGAGTTTGGACAGATTTATTTATTTATTACTACCAAAAATGTGTGAAAACTTTTGACAACAAATACAGTGCTCACAATTTTACCACATTAAATTGTAATCTTATGTCAAAAAGTTGTGATTTTACAAAAGTCAATATTTTACTTGATCTTGTAAAATGCTCAATTTCTATGACAAACTTTTCCGTGATTAAAAAACATGTATTTAAATAAGTGATGTGGAGTTTAACATCCCAGGTCTAGAAGTTATCGTTATCGTCATGGTACTATTGACCTGAAGCGTCTGACTCCGCCCCCTAAAACCCCTAAAACATTTATACTGCAGGGAACTGCTGTATTAAGCACTGGATGGACTTTTCATTAAGACCTCTAGAAGTTGCAGCTACTTGTTAAAAGTTCCTTAGTATAAAGCCTTTGTAAGCATAGAACGAGTTACCTGTGCACCTGTGCACTTGGGCTACTTGCAGTGGTAATTCTTGGGCTACTTTTTGACACCAGCAGTCATTCCAGTTAGATGTGAGATCAATCAATCAATCAATCAAAACTTTATTTATATAGCACTTTTCATACAAAAAAAATTGCAACACAAGGTGCTACCCAAAGAGATGAGAGCTCTTTCAGTAAGATCATTTCTTGAGACTTAACAGCCAGGTAGGTGTGTATTAATAAGTGGATGATTTCAAAAAGGTAAAAAAATATCCAACATGCTTTCAGATTTACTAGATAAGAATCCATCTCAGTGATTAGATTTCAGCTTAGCTACCACCCCCTTCTTCTAATCAGAAGAATCTACTCCAGGGGTTTAGGTTTCTGCAGATAGACACACTCCACCTGCTTCTTTGTCAGTTTGTTCTGGAATGCTCTTCACAATAGCATAGCCTTGGTGAGTGCTAAAGAGCATTTGGGTAATCTATAACCTTCATGTGAACATTGACTCCTCCTCTCTGGAGTCGTTCTGCTGCATTTGTTTCAAGTCCAGCAGACCTTTGTTGGATCTGTGGCATACTCAAGAACAACCTCCATTTTTAGGACATCTGTGAAAACAGACTTGTTCACCTCAATCTTATGGTGGATGTATTCTTTATAAAGGTCTACAGAGTTTGTTTTTTTGATCCTTCCATCCTTTCTATCTTAAAGATTAGACATTAAACTTTCCTTTTTAATAAAGCTAAAAGATCGGTCATTCATCTCACACTGCAATATAAATCTATGCTTTATTACAACAAATTATCTAGGATCCTCACAACAAATAACACTTCCACTGTGATATTGCTTATATAATACCTTTCTGGTCCAGGGACCACTCGTGGCACTTTTAAAACACAAGCAGCTTCCTCTTACTGCCACAAACACATTAACTAGATCAGTTTATTTAATGGACCAAATTACTCCTACTATTTCTGTAGTTATTACCGCAAATCAAATTACACTACAGTTAATGAAAAATAATAGCTCATAGACAGAATTTTGAGATACCAATTAGCTTAAGGACCTGACATCACCATGGTAGGACCCAAGGTCACCATGGTAGGACCCAACATCACCATGGTAGGACCCAACATCACCATGGTAGGACCCAACGTCACCATGGTAGGACCCAACGTCACCATGGTAGGACCCAACATCACCATGATAGGACCCAACGTCACCATGGTAGGACCCAACATCACCATGATAGGACCCAACATCACCATGGTAGGAGCCAACATCACCATGACAGGACCCAACATCACCATGGTAGGAGCCAACATCACCATGGTAGAAACCAACATCATCAGGTAGGACCCAACATCACCATGGTAGGACCCAACATCATCAGGTAGGACCCAACATCACCATGGTAGGAGCCTACATCATCATGATAGGACCCAGCATCACCATGGTAGGACCCAACATCATCAGGTAGGACCCAACATCATCAGGTAGGACCCAACATCATCAGGTAGGACCCAACATCATCATGGTAGGACCCAACATCATCAGGTAGGAGCCAACATCACCATGGTAGGACCCAACATCATCATGGTAGGACCCAACATCATCATGGTTGGACCTGCAGAAAGAGAAGGAAGAGAAAGTGCAGAGGATGCTGAAGAATGAGCTCATTACAGCGACAAATGTGTCTGTGCTTGAAACAGCTGTGGTCAGAGAAATGGTTCAAAATTCCTCATGAAGAGACAGAAATAAAAATAGTTTGTGTTTCATCTGCTTGAGCACATTGTTTAGCTTTACCACCACATCAAATAAAGAATAAAGTAAATGCTACTTCACCCTGGTTTTCTGTCGTGTTTATTTTGAATGACTTTATGGAGTTGTTTGCTGTATATTTATTTCTCTAAATATAAAATAAAAAAGCACTTCTCTCTTATTAAAACTGCATCTCCCTTCTGTCCTCTTTAGTACAGACAGAATGAAGATGAATGTTGTCGAGCGTGGCATAATTGTCTCCACACTTTCAGTTTTCATTATGAGGAGAAATTAGAGCCCTCAGGCCAGTTCTGTTCTTTTCTGTGTTTAACAGTTACTTCTGCAAGAGAGGAAAGAAAAAGCGTTCCAGAATGTGGATGGAGGAAGAAGAAGTAACCAGGAAGGACACAGACAAACCCAAGAGGACAAACCATACATTTCCCCTATTGACCACTAGGGGCTAAAGAGTAAGTTGGTCTCCATTGACCTGCATGTTAAAATGTCCAACTTTAAAATAGAATTAACACATTTACACAAAAATGGTTTTGGTCTCCATATATAGATTAAACGTCCATGTCAACCGTATGAGGATGCATTTTTCCTTTTTACCTCATCAGGTCAAATTGTATAAAGCAACAACTTTATACACAGTTTTAGGGGCATGTTTTTTTTTTGTTTGTTTGTTTTTGAGTGACAGGGACATCATAATGTATGATGCCATCACTTTAACTAATTAGCAATACACATTTTAGAGTATTACCATCTAAGCTGTGAATTTAGGAACACGCTGTGGATGAAAGATGCACAAACGCCTGGAATATAATCCATCGTAGCTCGAAAACTGTGTGTACATCTGACAGGAACAAAGATCCAAGACCGAACATGCATTTGCACAGGTAGACTCCAGGTGGCGCCCTTTCTGCTGAACGACCTCTGAGCAGCTATGTCTCCATCAAAAACAGCGGTCTTGATGTCAAAAAGAAGCGATTTAGGGAGTCGTTATTTTACAATAAAAATTTCAGATTTTTACAACTAAAACACGCATTTCTGTAATAATATACTGCAGAATTCAACAAAAGGTTGTAGAATTCAGTTGCTTTTCATGAAATTCGTTATTATACATATATATATATGAAAGTTGAAGTTGGGAATGGGAGCAGAGCTTCAGTACAGTCCTTGTGTCAGATGTTTCCACGACAACAGGAAGCTTCAGGTTTTATGAACAGTTAAAGAACACAGTAAACTAACAAACAAACACTGGGAGGAAATAAATGATGTCATTTAAACTCCATGACTCTGCATCAGTCTGGACAGTAATTATATAACAATACAGGTGAATGCCGATAACTCGTGGTAGTCACGGTCCAAGTCATCGAACTGCGAGTTGAGTGGTACTCGTCAATTCAGGATAAATTACGGAAAATAGTAAGATATATGTAAGTTGATAAAAACTTGGAAATCTCACTGGCAATCGCTGGGATTCGAAGATAGTTCCTGTTGTTTCCAAGGGAACACCTGTCGATGCATCTTGGCAGGTTCATGAAAAGCAAATCCTTTGAAAATGCCTTAAAATCTGCCAATCTGAACTCAAAAATCTGCTAATCTGAGCTCAAAAATCTGCTAATCTGATCTCGAAAATCTGCTAGTTTGATTGCAAAAAACTGCTTATCTGACCTCGAAAATCTGCTAATCTGAGCTCGATAATCTGCTAATCTGAACTCAAAAATCTGCTAACCTGAGCTAAAAAAAATCTGCCAATCTGAGCTAAAAAAATCTGCTAATCTGAACTCAAAAATCTGCTAATCTAAACTAAAAAATGTGCTGGTTTGATCTAAAAAAAATTCTAATCTGACCTCGAAAATCTGCTAATCTGAGCTCGAAAATCTGGTAATCTGAGCTGAAAAAAATCTGCTAATCTGAACTCAAAAATCGGCTAATTTGAGCTAAAAAAAATCTGTTAATCTGAACTCAAAAATCTGCTAATCTGAATTGTAAAATCTGCTAGTTTGATCCAAAAAAAACTGCTTATCTGAGCTCAAAAATCTGCTAATCTGAACTCAAAAACCTGTTGCTGCTATTAAGCAAAGCGTTTGTTTGGTTTTGTTTGTCAACGAAACGTTGTGTTTATATGCACAGTTTGTGCACTTTTACGTGCACTATTTGTGCACCTTATGTGCACCGTACAGAAAGGCACACCTGTAGGAGAATGCTGAGTCTGAGACTCATGGACAGATGTGATCACTTCTGGATCTAGCGGTAAAGTCGGTTCCCTCACAGCTCCAGGAATGCAGCTTCAGATCTTTTTATAAAGTCTGTGGAGAAAACATCTCACCACGGTGAGGGCTGCTGGGTAGTCAGGAATCCAGTGAGAAGAAACAAAAGTAAATATGAAAACCTGAAACATGCAGCAAGGCAGCTTTATTTACGGCCGTGCTGTCGTCAAGTAACTCAGGCTTCAATTTTGGTCATTTCTGCAACGATGCAGCAGTAAATTAAACACCTACGAGGTAAACTGGACTGAGTGGCTGCATTCATGCGGTCCGCCACACAGCAGCTTCACCAGGAGAGCTGGTTTTACCGTCACAACTTACCTCAAATCATCGTCACAGTTAGAAACTTCTACTTTTAGACCAAGTGTAAAGCACATGAGTCAAACTCAGCACGAAAGCAGACTCCCTCCTTACATTTAAGGTTAGACTGAAGACCTTCCTTTTTATCTCTGTAGTCTCTTAGACCACCTCCTAGTTATGCTGCTATAGTCCTAGGCTGCTGAGGGTAGTCTCTTAGACCACCTCCTAGTTATGCTGCTATAGTCCTAGGCTGCTGAGGGTAGTCTCTTAGACCACCTCCTA
>JBAMYA010037175.1:0-15532 GCA_037176975.1 Arrhamphus sclerolepis | reverse complement strand
TTGCTCTGCGTAAATGCTGCGCTCCCGGTGCGCTCCCCCTCCCTCACCTGTGCGTAACAGCTGATCACAACAAAGGAAACTGGTGACTAGGTGAGATCTTCAGCTGACTGGGTTATGGGGTACCTGTTCCCTTTGTTCAATGTGCAGCTTGGCAAGGGAACTTCCTAGCTCCTCAACAAACATTATGCGCTTATTTTGTTTTTCTTACTCTAGGTGCACGTGTGTCCACCACACAAATGTATTATATGCAGACATATCTAGGATGTTATAAAACACAGCCATTGGCCGTCTCCTGATTATGCTGCCAATTGTAGGTGGAAGTCAGCTTATCCAGGTCTGTCCACCCCTCTAGCAAAGATGTGTTCGAGAGCTTGGCTCATTGTAAATCTAATTTTCATATGCTGCAAACTGGAAATGTGCACTCTGCAAGTCCCCAAACTTTATGTGGCTATCAATAAAAGTTGTAGGGATAAAGATATCTGTTGGTTCAGGGAAGAAGACAAACAGGCTAACAGAAAAGCCCCTAACCAAAGCCCATGGTGATGGGGGAGGGGCAGGCTTGTCTGCGGGCTGTTGCCTGGCAGTGTGTTTATGACATCAGTTTTTACACTGACTATTGTTTGGTAATCCTACAGTCCAATTGGGCTGAAACCTAACAACACAAAGGTCATAAGGCCAGAGCATTTCATAATTCAGCAAATATCTCTCTCTCTCTCTCTCTCTCTCTCTCTCTCTCTCTATGTATATAAATCAAAAAGCCTCGATGCAAGAAAACAATGACATAATGAATTATATTCAAGAATATCTTGAAATCTTTTTGTATTTCAAATCTTGCTTCTGACCCTTTCATTCCGTGATCTTTTGGTTTGAAACTGAAATAAGGATCACAAAATTCTAAATTATGACGAAACGGTTTCTTTCTTGCACACACAAAAAGAAACCTACACACAAACACATAATGTCAAGGAGGACGGCTCAATTAATATCCTTCTGCTTGAATTCAGCGCTCTCTGAAGGCTGCGCACATTTCAGTAGGAGCATAAAATCAAACCCAGCTCACTGCTGTGTAACTTCCACATTCTGAGCTGTGTGGTAGCTGCATGAAAAGAAAAAAAAATACAATAGGCTGTACATGATGGCTTTTTAATTTATTTTTTTATTTGGCTAGCTGTTTAACTTTCTGTTTTTTGAAAATTTCAGAAACTGTAAAAGAGCATTACTTCTGTCACAAAACTTCACTGCTGCTGGCTCAGTCATTGCCTTGACATTTTCCTGAGTAATCAAACTTTCCAGGCAAGATGGAATGACCCTGGCTTTGTATCGATGTAGAAGTCCATACGGTATTCTTAGTTACAGTAACTTTGACTCTGAAATGAAAATGTTGTATAAAAGCATGTGTTTCCAGCCACTCAACTGGTTTACTATTAGACTGCAAAAATGTTCATACATGTCCTAATAAACTCTGCTGGACTGAAAAAAATGTGAGAGATCCATACAACGATATTAACAATGTTCATTAGCCCTGTCTGCAGCCAGGCCTTTGGTGGCTGACATTTTTGTCATCCTCAGTCAGTCTGCTACTACAACCCCGACTCCAAAAAAAGTTGTGATACTGTTGAAACTTAGATAAATAATGCAATGATATGAAAATCTCATAATCTGATATTTTATTTCCAAAGAAGATGATGCTACAACTTTGTTTTTACTAATGAAAATATTAGCTCATTTTGACTTTGGCAGCAACACATCTCAAAAATTGGGCCAGAAAAGGCTGGAAAAGTAATTGATTAAAACCAAAAACAAATGGAGGAACATTTGACATCTAATTAGTTTAAATGGCAACAGGTCAGTAACATGACTGGATATAAAGTGAGGTGGACACTGATGTAAAGATGGGCAGAAGTTCACTAATACGTGATAAACTAAATTGTGGAACAATTTCAGAAAGATGTTCCTCAAATTAAAATTCCAATTCTTTGAAGATCACAAAATGTATAGTGATGAAAATATAACAGATTTAGAGAATCAGGAGTGTCTGTACGCAGGGACATGCTGAAGGTCAAAACTGGATATGTGTGATCTTCAGGCCTTCAGGCAGCGCTGCATTAAAAACAGTCATGATACAGCGCATGGACTCAGGAAGACTTCCAGAAATCACTGACTGTGAACAAACAACGGTTAAAGTTGCATTATGCAAAGAGGAAGTGATTTATTAAACATGCTGCCATCTTTTCTGGGCCGAAGCTCATCTTAGTTGGTCTGAAACAAAATAAAAAACTGTTCTGTGTTCTGATGAGTCAAAAGTAAATTTTATTTCATTTTATATATATTTTTTGTTGTTGTTTTTCTTTTTTTTTAAACCATGGACGCCATGTCCTGAGGACCAAAGGAGACAGAGACCAGTCCAGCTTGCTATCAGCATACGATTCAAAAGCTCACATCTCAGAAGACCTGCTCAAACTTTTTTTTAGATGTGTTGCTGCCATCAAAGTTAAAATGAGCTAATATTCTCCATAAAATAGTAAAATGCTTCAGCATGAATATCTGATATGTTCTCCATGTTCTCTTGGGAATAAAATAATATGTTTATGAGATTTGGAAATCATTGTATTCTGTTTTCATTTAAGCTTATACAATGTCCCAACCTTTTTGGAATTTGGTTTGTAAATCACGCCAAAGCATTTTCCTTCGGCTTGGAGGCAGGAGCCCTGATTGCCTCATCACTGCCAGACAGCAAGTTCTTGCCAAATACAGCCCTTATCTGAAATACTTCCCATCAATCATAGGCACAAATTTTCCCTTCAGATGGATCATGGAAAACCCACAGAGCACGTCCAGATGGTGTCAGGATTCAAAGCAGCTTCCACAATCTCTGTTTAAGACTTGCCATTTTTGCAAGGCTTTCCTATTGACCCATCTATCTACCATCTAGAAGGCCTGTTGTGGCATTTGGCCTAATGATCATTTGCTTTGGTGGCTCAGCTCTTTTGCAGTGAGTTTTGTCCTTTACTGTAGACATTAGTCTGTGCATCCTTTGTCTGAAATACTACTACCATGAGCAACTGTCCTGACTGTGAAATGCAATTATTTGTGGAAATGCAACATTTTATATAGAACTTCAGTGAAGTTGAAGCCTGTCATTTAAGGTTTTGCATTTTGGCAAAGGGCCTGGAGGCAGAAAAAAGTGTGAGCTTGGGATAGCTTGGAATAAACAATTACTGGCACAAACAAGTGCAATTCCACAACTTACACATGGTTTATTGAAATAAAAATAGCACCCTATCTACTCCTTTATGCAAACAAGCCCCATTTTTAGCCATTTTAAGCTGTTTCCCCCATCATGCTCGCCTTCTCCTTTTCAAGTCCTGTCACCTCCGCTTAATCAGTGTGTCAGGAATGAATAGTCAGCTGCCGATTAGTCTGCAGACTCTCCTCCTCACTGCCCCATGCAATCATCTCCTTGCCATTTCTAACACCCCCTATGACAGATTGCTCGCAGCATTTCCCGTCCTCATTGGATTCCCTATAGCTCTCCCCCCTCCCACCCCTCTGTCTCTTTTGGCGCCTGAGTACCATGTGTGTTTGTTCACCATCCAGAAAGTTCTGCCAGTGAAGTGAAGGATGTAAGAAACATGACCCAGTGGGTTGTTGAAGGATGTTTTTGCTTTTGTCCCCAGTCAGCTCATTTGAGGTGAGGTTTGAGGAGCTGGATTGTTGAAGAAGAGTTCTTCAGCCCATCCTTTTCCTTTTCACACTCTTTCATTCCTAACACTAAAAAGTTGATGGAATTCTCAGCTGCGGAGGTTACTGAGATGATTCATGATGCTCTTAAAAGTTTAATGGTATAAGCACACTTTTTTTTTCATTTGCATAGAAGGTATCATTTTAAGAAACATTTTGTGAGAGTGAATGGAATAATTGGGTGTTTTTGATTAAAAAAGAAAGAAGTGCATGGAGGAATGAAACTTAAATAAAAAAGAAGACAATAATAAATTGCTTTGAATCTCAAACACCTACATGAAACCTTATAAAATAAATATACTAATGAATAGATTATAAATAAATAAATACATACATACATGAAATAAAAGTCTGTTGTGGAAGTGCCATCAGATAAAAACACACTTAACGACAAGTGAACAAGACAAATTTAAACATTGTCAATAAAAGCAAAAGTGTCTACACCAAGAAAAAAAGACATTATACTGTAGAGACATTACAGATACATTCCTTGGTCTTTCGGCCACACAAAGTGCTTCATTATATTATTCAAAGTCAAATGGAAATTGTTTGCTTTCTCTTCTTTTTTTCTTACACTTTCTTTTTTTACAGCTCTCTTGTGAAACAGACTTTTCTGTTTGTTCACAATTGTTGCTGATTTCTTCCTTGCTGTCTACTGGGAATACTGCTACACGATGTCTTTATTACAAGAACACAGCAGCCTATTCTCAACTTGAACTTCATTCTAACTAAACTTTTATTTCAAATTAACTGCAGTTTCATAGTACTTCATATTTGTATTTACTTAAATTGCCATCAAATATGTATCATCATGAGATACAAAGTTTGGCTTAGAGATGGCAGAGGACACTTTCACCACTGTAATAGTACCTGTGAATACATTGGTACTGGAATAGAATTTATTTCTTCTCTAATAGATACATGCACCTAAACACAGTATATTGATTATCTCATTATGCAGCCCTTAGTTACAACAGGCCCTAATGTGGTGACATTAGAAGCATTTACAACTATATTAAGATGTAAATAAAACAAAACAACAAATCAAATTAGTATAATACAGCAGCATTTTAGAATAAGTATTTTAGAAAACTCACAATGCTATTCATTCAAACAATAAATCTATCACACTATAAATATACATACATTAAAGACAGCGGTGAGGTGTGTAGTTGGAGTTACAGGATTTAGGTAAAAGTGGGACCGTATCAAGGATCGACTCTGAGCCCTGTCTTGTTTGCGATGGTGATGGATAGGTTGACACAGGTCTGGACGGGTCATTGGGCATCCGTTGGCCTGCTTTGGGCTGGCACAATCCTAATTTACAGAATGCAACTATGTAGAAAATTCAAAAACACAGCACCAAAAGCATGGCAAGCTGCCCATTGGTCATTTTTTTACACTGACACATGGGCTGGCCAATGAAATCAGTGACAAATGGTGAGATCGCTGGAGATTTATTTAGTTATGTATTTATTTATTTTTTACAATTTCATTAATTATATGCCTGTTAGTTTGAGGCTTTTTGTTACGTTTACGCCCTGTCCACACAGAATGTGTTCAGGGTGGATTTGAACACATTTTAATCTAGTTTGGCCTTTCATCCATACAAAACCGTATCTTTTTTTAGTGGAGTCCCAGAGTGTGCGACTTCATGTGAACAACCAAGGGTTAGTGGGTTTTTTGTTGGTAATGATGTCATAGCCACAACTCTCTCTGTTTCCACTACGCAGCGTTCTGCAGGTGCTCTGCATCAGAGCTGTATGCACTTGTTTTCAGTCGAGTGCAACTTAGGGGCAAATATACACATAGACTGATTTTCTTATGCAGATTCATGGCTTCATTGTAGATCTGCATTTTCAACTCAGCACCATGTTTACAAAACATCAGATCTCTTTTTTCCAGACATGGCTTCATGTGGACTAATATCAGGTAGTTTTTGTAGACATGGAGCTGAGTTTTAAAAAAGCTGACAATCACCAGATGTACAAGAGTAGTAAATGAGTACATTGATTTTCTTTGGTAGTCCCTTCCAGGGCACATAGGGCACTGAGGTTTATTTGAAGTTTGGCAACAGCTGGTTGGTGCGTATCACATTTCACCAACCATAGCGGGCTGCCAAGGCCCAAAATGCCAGGACCATTGTTTGTCCCAGTCCAGACCTGGGTTGACAGATTCTCTGTGGATTTTGATGCTTTGCAGTTGATATCATGATTGTAATGAGAGTAGGGCTCACCACATTGTCCATTACTCAACTGTTCGGTCCAATATAGAGTGTGTAAATGAGGTAAAGAAGAGAGAGCAGACAGGGTGGAGCAGGTGGAGATCTGGAGAGATAGAAGAGTAGCAGACAGTAAAATGGTTGTGAGATCAGCAATTCTGGAAGCTTCAAGGACTGCAGTACTAATGGAGGAGGAGAAAGCAGGGCTGAGCTTCTTATTTTTTGCATTGAACTGTTATTGCATTTTATGTAATGTTGTGGTTTAATGGCAGTAGATGTTCCTTTTTTATGAAATTATTATTTTTCTTTTGTGTGAGTGAGTGTGACACGTTGTACTTCCATCACAGAATCAGCTATATCATTACCACTCTGGTTGGATCATTATCAAACTGGACATATGTTTTTGGTACATCATAATGGACAACAGATTAATAAAGCAACATGGTTTTAACATACTTATGACACATTTGTCAAAGTGAAAGTCAGTGATTCTGACAACAGACACAACCCAAACAGTCAGTCCAGTAATGAGCATGGTGTGTTTGCATAACACATCACTTCTCATCCTCTCATCAAGGCTAAACCTTGCATTCCCTGTGCTGCTGAAGCATGAGGGTATAGCTAGCTCCATACTGCACAGGTATTCAGTGCAGTCCCATTCATTCCAGTCTCCAGACTGGAAGACTTCAAGTTCTATGAGCTGGCCACAGCCCAGACAGGGAGTAGCTAACACTCTTTAATAGTTTAATTTTCTAATCAAAAAGTCTGCCAATTAGCCAACTCATCCGTAAATTACTACTTGTTAATGTGCACAACAATGTCTTTGCCTTTCAAATACTGTACTGTTTGTTTTCATTGTTTTTTTTTTGCTTCCAATCACAAGGGTAACTTTAATTAAACATTGAAATTGCACCAGTTTCTTTCTCCCTCCTCTTTCTCTCCACCTCCCCTTATTTTTTATGTCTGTTTTTGTACTCGTTACAGCACTTGCCGCCATCGACATGCAAATTGGTTCCATTGCGATCATCTTTCTCTTGCTGTGCTCATACTGAGATGCTCATTAAATTGCAATGGACTCAATGCCAGGGAAATAAATGAATGAATAAATAAAATGCATATTTTTAGAAAAAAATGCCTGGGCCCTGATAAGGTGCTAAATATTGCCTCATCAAGTATCATTAATCACACACCAAGATGCCTACGTGACAAAGTTTTGAAGTTTTAGCACAGTTAAGAATCAAAAGCGTTTAAAGAATAACATCTGACTGGGTGGTTTAGGTTGATGGCTAACTCTTTTTCAGTCTGCTACTGTGCATACTAATTAACTGAACATCACTAACTGGTCCCTGATAAACACAATAAGATAAAATGGTATAAACAATGTGCCTGTAAGTCTAGAAATACGAAGCATTAATGTGGAAGTCAGCATAAAGCACAGACAAGAGGACTATCCAGCAGTATTAAAAACCATTATACTTTATTATTGCTTTATGAACATTATTTTCATTGAAGCTGCAGAAAGAAGGAATTCTTTAGCTTGCTATCTTTTAATAATACTGCTGCTTTCATTTTTGGCTGTTCTACTTTCATAAGGACTGCAAAATAAGCAACGTTCTAAGGATTTCCAATAAATGCCAAATTATTTCTCCTTTGGGGGATATTAACCAGAACTCATATTGTGCTTTGGTGTGTGGATAGTAGCCTTTGTGTGTGTGTGTGTGTGTGTCTAGGCACAATCCTAGTAACAGAAAGAATGATGTGCCTTTAAGGGAAATGTTTGGATTTTTACTTTATCAAAGAGAGAGCTTGGTTACATTTACATGAACTTCTAAGGAGTAAAGTTAATTTATTTTATTTCTGTTTCTCCAAGTCAACATAGCAAGCAGTGTGTTGTTTTCTTAAAGTTTCAGCCATCTCATTTTTGGTAATTTGGTAATTAGTCCTTTTCCACGAGTACCTACTCGGCTCGGTTCTACTCTGCTTTAAGGGTTTTTGCACCGGGTCATAGTACCAGCTAAAACCTCATTTTTTTAGCACCTACTTGGCTGAGGGTCTAACTGAGCTGAGTTTGGCTGAAAATGCAACGTCACCAGGATGCAGGCCACTGATTGGCCAGAGAGTGATGTCACTCCTTCACACCCTCCATATTTAAACTCAGCAACAATGACTGTGATTTACTTTACCTTTACAACTTTATTTTTACAACTAAACTTTGATACAACTAAAAATGGCAAGCAAGCCTTCTCCGTGGCGCAGTGAGGAAGCCTTGACGTCCTGCATTGTCGTTCTTGCGTGTGTGACTGGAGTTGTCGCATGTAAAGACGTCACCACATTTCGGGCCGCCTTACTATGAAGACCCCATCCATGCGGAGGTGGTACTGATCTGTCATGGAAAAGGACTGAGACCGAGGCGAGTAGGTACTAGTGGAAACAAAGGTCCTACAGCATTACCTCATGGTCCATATGTAGGTGTACACTGTTGCTGAAAATGACTTAAAGTACATGTAAAAGTACATTGACTTATTACGTAAAGTTCGCACTCCAACAACTGCATTAAATCCAGATGTAACAAAAATCCCTGTTGCCAGTAAACGTGGGTATTTTACACAATCAGTAGGATTCAGATACTGTCAGAGCTAAATGGCATAAACAGGCAAGAAAAGTCAAATGTCATTGACTTTTCTCACCAGAATTTCAGCTTATAACAGATAATTTACCTAAAAAATAAATAAAAAATCTAATTTACTGTAGGGTCAGGCAGTTGCAGGGATGTGATTTGTGCTTGTTGCTTCACCATCAGGGTATTTTGAGAAAAGTCATCATATTTTGGCAGTTATCTCCAAATGCAACTCACCTTTCTTTTAATGATTGATGCTTTTTTTATGATTTTAACCTAATTGTCTTGTTTTAATTTATTTTGTCTTATTTTTACGCTCATGTTTTTATGTAAAGCACTTTGAGTTGTCTTGTACATGAAATGTAATCTATAAATAAACTTATCTCACCTATATTCCTCCAGAAAATGATGAGATTTTACTATCTTTATTTCTTATATGTTGTTTCAATGCAGAAAAATAACAATCATTTTTTTTCCCCTTGGCCACATTGTGTTTTTGTTTTTTTGTTTTTTTGTTTGTTTTTTTGACAAAAAAGAAACAAACAAAAAACACCATTATGAACAATAAAACATTCACATTAAACATCATCCTTTTCCAACTTTTTTGAGATGTCAGCTATAATTACCTCCACCAAGGAGGTTATGTTTTTGCTCGCGTTGGTTTGTCTGTTTGTTTGTTTGTTTGCAACATAACTGAAAAAGTTATGGACAGATTTTCATAAAACTTTCAGGATATGTCCAAATTGGGACAGCAAACAAATGATTAAAAGTCGGGGGTTCTCATCTTTTTCAACTTTTTCAAATAAAGTTACAGACATCCAACTAACACCAAATCGTAGCTGACAGTCTGCTGAAACAGAAGGATGTTAACAAATTTGATGTTTCTATAATAGTTATGGAGCTGATCCAGAAGAAAACCACCATTACAGAAATGTTGTAAATAACTATTGAACTAATAACGGTAATAATTTCTAGTTTCTCCATGAAATGGAAAAAGGTCTCAGTTTCAACATCTGATGTGTTATTTATGGAAATAAAATACAGGTTTATGAAATTTGCATATAATTTCTTTGTGTTTTTATTTCCATCTTATACAGCTTCCCAGCTTTTTTGGAATTAAGGTTCTAACATCTTTTCTCATCCATCTGGGCAGTGTTGTGTCTCCTTGAAGCTCAGTTCCTCCACCAGATGCCTGGGGGCTGGACATTCTACACAGTTAGCTGTTCCCAGTATTTTGATCTTGTGGAAGGAGAGCTCAGATGTTGTTCCTGGTATCTGCTGGAGCCGTCCACCCAGCTTGGAGGTTTCAGCTCCCGCTGACATTGTTGTCTTCACACTCCAGGTCTTCTCTGGCCTTTCTTTCAACTCTTGGTATTTCTCAAGCTTCTTCAGTTCCTTCTTCCCAATGTTGCTAACGCTCAGCATGGTGCTTCCATCACCACTGCTGTTCCATCAACCACTATGTCAGGCTGATTAACCATCACCACTTTGTCATTCTGGATCTGGGACTCCCACAGGTTCTTGACTTGCTTATTCTCGACCACCTTTTGAGGTGGTTCCTTTTTGACCCTGGAACCTCCAGTCCATTCTCAGTGCTGATGTATGTTTCTATGTGCTATGCCAGCTACCTGGTTGTATGCTTTGCCTGCCAGCATCCTACATGCTGCTGTGATGTGCTGCACTGTTTCAGGGCCTGCATCGGGGTCCTGTCTGGCTTCGTAGAGCCCACCCTCTGATCTTCTATTTAGAGCCTGTTCTTGTGCAGCCATGGTCAGTCCCTCTGTTCTGTCTTTCAGTACAGCTTTCTCCAGTCACTGGTATTTTCTCTGGTTCAGAGGTCAAACTGTGTTTTGCCTACAGAAATTCAAAAAAGCCAGGTGATACTGTACATCTCAGAGCCCACAGACCTCATGTTCTATGTTAACATCCACGACAGAACAATTAGAAAGGAAGGGGAAGATCTTTTCCCATTTTTAGCTCAAAGGGTCCTCCTAACAGTATGGAGGTTAAGTTGCTTTTCATTCATTCATTTTCTCTTCCTTACTTTCTCACATGTTCTCACTGTTGTCATCTTATAACAATCGTAATCAATCACCATCATTACTGATGTGTGACATGGTGCTGTAAAGTTATTTTCAGTGATTTGTACCGAGAGAAAACCAGTATGGGGGTCCAAGGTTACTCTGGGTGGTTTTTCCAATACCAGGGACAGAAGACTATGAGAGCAAGATAACTAGAAAAGAATAATAATAATAATGACAATAACAATAATGATGACAATAATAATGATTTAAACTTGATTTGAATGGATAATTACGCGCACAAAAAAAAAAAAGCTCTGTTTTTATTTTGAGGTTTTGTTTGCCCAATACTAAGACAACTGGATTATTTTTATTATGTTTTAGACAAAAAAAAAAGATGCTGTCAGAATTTAGTATGCATGGGTTCAACATACATTTCAGTTCAAGGTTAACTTGCCAACAAGTGTTTCATCTGTATTATACTGAAAATAAACAGATTAGATAATAATGCAGTCTGATGAAAAACCTCTTCATGTGGTATTTTTGACAGATTTTTCTCTGTCCTTGGTGTTGGTCATACATATCTAGATGCAGGCAATATGAAAGAGAAAAACCACACAGAGTGATTTTTTATTTTTATTTTTCAGGGCATCAGAGACAGATCTTTCCCTTTCATATCAGCAATATGATGAGTGCCTGCACAAACCTCTCACAAAAATCTATCAGCCATGTAAAAAAATACCATTTGGCTGTGACGCCGACACCTTGCTTCGGATGGGAAAATGAAAGCACGTCTGGTGACACGTGACATAAAGTGTAAATGCTGAGTGGCAGGCTGGGATGGGATGAAGGGTGAATGCTTCTTTTATCCTGCAGACGTCTGGACAGCTCACATCTTCCAGGCAGCAAAAGGCTCTCATTATAGTTAGCCTAGCAGTATTTGCCTCGTGGTCAGCTGCAAATACAAACCTGCCATTTATGACAGAATATGGAAATTGCAGTTGAGAATTTGCACTTTAAATATCCACCTTATTGAAAGATGAATTGATTGAAATTCTAAGAATAAGAAACAAAAGCAGACCATGTCAATCAACTTGGAAGATGAGTGTTTTTACCTTTCCTTATTGATTTGTTTGTTTGTTTGTTTTATTAATAAATTAATTTGTTAGTTAAAGTGGCCAATTGAAGTTGACTTGATTTTTCCATTTCATGAGATGAAGAGACCAAATAGCTCCATCTTTCACTCAACTTTATCAACTTTTTTTAAGTACGATGAGGTCTTTGCTGATGTCATGGCCTTTTTTTGCCTCCAGACTACATATTTAAGAGGTTGTGCACTGAGATGAGCAGTTTGTGGTCCTAATTACCCAGTTGGTTGCCATTGAATTATTGCAGAGGAAAAGAGCATGCTTAATGAGCTCTCTTTAAAGCTACAGTGATTGAAAAGGGGTATGGAAAAGAATGTATTTGTTTCTTGTGTTACCTTAAGTAAGGTGGTGGTTTATTCAACGAGTGACAAAGAACTATAAAGGATGTTGTGTTTGTTTGTTTGTTTGTTTTTTATTCATTGCAACTTTGTATTAAATATTTGGAAAAAGCTGTCAAAGGAATGAGGAAGGATTAAAAGAATATGAAAAACCAACATTAATAAAGGAGGCTCAGAATTCAAACACTTATAAACACTCATAAATGTAGTACCTTGATTCATGTGTCCAAAAAAAACAAACAAACAAACAAAAATCTTCCACTGTGCAAAAGATTCTGTGCTGCAGCAGCTTTGTTTAAATGTGTCTACAGGTAGGCCTGTCAGAACAAATTAGTACTGAGGAACCAGGGGAATGACATGAAATCCTATCTTTGTTTTACTGTGGACCCATTCTGGAGATTTAAGCTGATTATTACACAAACACACATACATATGTGCACTTATATAATTAACAGCATGAAATCAGGATGCACTTGGTTTTGGTTGTTTTGTTTTTGATAAGAATTTTTTTTTTTTAATCATATGAGCTTTTTTCTTCTTTTCTTTTTTTCTTTTTACAGGAATTACACGGGAAGAAATTACATAAGGTTCTTTCAAGAGAATTTTGGACGATAATGTGCCTTTAGCTATATTTGGACTGTAGGCCAAGGAGTAACAATATGGAATTTCTTTTTAAACAGGAAATGATCTGCACTGATTTTACACCTGTTATGAGAGGGTTACAAAGCACTTCACAACTTCCCACTCCACACACACACACACACACACACACACACACACACACACACACACACACACACACACACACACACACAGTTTTACTCACCTTCTGTTCTAGGTTGTTGCCTCCAAACACATAAAGGTGATCAAACCCCTTTAGCTGCAAATAGTTTAGGGTGACCAAACGTCCTCTTTTACCTTGACTTGTCCACTTTTTACGTCCTGTCCGGAGCATCTGGGGAGATTTTATAAATTCATGAAAATGTCCGGTTTTCACTGTTTTTCGTTGGACCATTAAGCATCTACTTACATTGTCTGGCGCTTTGCACAGAATACTACGGTACTTTGTTGTGTGACATAATTCCCAAGAAGCTGGTTTGTGTGCAGCTCTGCGACGCACACACACATACATGGAGGGAGCAAAGCAGCCAGCGCAGCAGCATTGCACACAAATACCAAAGCGAAAGTGTAGCTTCACAGATGAAGTGCAAAAGAAATTCCCATGTAAAATGCCGGTCAGGACCAGTGGGACGCTGAGTGCACCGTGTGCAAAGCTGGCACATATGGCTGCACCGGCATTACTCCTATGTTAGCGCAGAAAAGTCAAAAGCTATGCTTACATTTCTTTTTTTTTTGTTGTTAAATAAATGTTGGGATTATATGACAGCAGTTGCCAGGTAGGCAAGTGGTTAAATAGGTGGGTTCACGTTCCAGTGTCCAGTGTTGTAATGTGTTTTTGTGTGTCTTCCCTTGTTTTTTCTCTATCCAATAAAGGCCACAAGAAAATCTTTTAAAAAAGATGCTATCGCATATGAAAGGTAACCTGCTAACTACTGCTGATCAGATGGTGAATAATCTACTCTGTTGGCTTCATACGTTTGTAAGTCTGATTCTCCTCAGCAGCCATGAACCTCACCACATGTCACTGGTCTTGAGGCATCATTTATGTTCACATATTGGAAAATTTTCATTTCAAACAGAAAGTTTAGATAAATGTGTGGTTTATAAAGCTGCTTTGTCATCTTTGAGTATTTTTGCATCTCCAAGAGGCCGGTAGGGTGTCCTCGTTTTGGGTTTTCAGAATTTGGTCACCCTAAACTAGCAGACAATAAATGACTTTGCCATCTCAACCACAACCTTAAGAGATATTTACTTTATTTATTTATTTATTTTTTATAAGTAAACATTGTGCTCATATCACCATTACTTCCAACATATATACTTGGTATCTAAAGTGTTTTCGTATCCAACACGTATATTGAAATTACTGTCTCCCTCAAAACATTTGTAAAGATCCTGCTTTTGTGTGGATGTTTACATCCCTAATAGCTCATGATTGCTGTCATGTTTTTGGATTATACCTTGAATTTCTCCATGTGATCTACTGGAATGGAAATTGCATGTTTACTGGCTCTTGTGTCAGTTACCACACTGTTGGTAATTACAACACTGAAAGCAACTCTAATATTACTGCTAATTCGTACACTTGATGCTGTGCTCAATAAGGAACTGGAATGGTCAGTCTGCTTGCGCGATATCTTAGGGTACACAACAGTCTACACAAGAGGATATAAATGTAATGTGATCATGTAGGTGGCTGTGCAGCACTCACAGTCTTATCTAGAAGACTGAGCATCCATTTTCTATGCAGCCCTCTCACTCCCTCCACTGCCCTGTTTTTGACCTTGTCATATAATGGAGTTATGCCATCTTGTCATTTAAAATTGGGCAACATTCATCCTTTATGGTGCCACTGCCTGCTTGTGGTGGGTAATCTCACATTCCTGAGTGCTCATCTCATCCACCTGACTGCTTTCAGTAACATCCCTGTGACTATCAAAACTGATCTTGCAGCAACACTGACTCCCACTCCAGTTCAAAATCAACACCGCTTCAATGGAAGCTCAGAGGAGTAATATTCCACATAATATTCTTGATTTTTTTTTTCAATTACTACATGTGTAAAGCCATTAAATTCTGTATCTGAGCCCTTGAATACGGATAAAAACTAACCACCAATAATTCTGATATAATAATAGATCAGAAGGTCATTTTCAAACACAAAGATGGGAAGTAAAACTCATTGATTTTTCACAGAATATAACTTGAGTATGAACTGCCTGATGTTTCATTTGAGCCTTTTATATACCTGAGTTACCATTCACACTTTGCAAGAACCAAGCAAGTCATCTGCGCAAGATACACAGCTCACAGACTCCAGAAGCCAAGCAGAGAGAAAAGAAATCTAAACAACAAACAATCTTCTATAAGTGTGTTGTGGAAAGTATAATCCTGTCTGCAGTCATCTGCTGGGGGAGGTTTTCTATAGTTTATATCGTTGTTTTATATAGTCAGTTGCACACTCAGTCATAGCATTGATGTCATCTCCATGTAGCTCAAACAGTACAGCCCATATACACAGATGTGTGTGTGTGTGTGTGTGTGTGTGTGTGTGTGTGTGTGTGTGTGTGTGTGTGTGTGTGTGGTGGTGGTGGGGGGGTGGGGGTGTTCAGCTTCCTGTGATCACCATCCTTTGACCACAGGTTGTCTGTATGATAGGTTTGTAGGAGGAGAGAAAGACCAAATGATTTGCCTTGTAGAGAGCAGTTCATGATGAGAAGTTTTTTTTATTTATTTATTTATTTACGGTAGAGAAGTTGACAAACATTCAAAACACTGGGGACAACGCAGAGAGAGTGTTGTGGCTGAAATCTCCAGATATTCCC
>JBAMYA010037145.1:0-15533 GCA_037176975.1 Arrhamphus sclerolepis | reverse complement strand
CTGAACAAAGCATTTAAAAAAATTAACTCTGAACAAAAAAGGTAAAATTATAATAATAACAAATACAATGATGGAGTGAGTATTGAACCATTAACAACTGTAATGTGTAAGGTAAAACAGCTGGTTATGCCCAAGAGTTTAGTGGCTTTGAAGATTTAAAGAGCTCACACATGAACGTATATTTCAATTCAGCATTTCAAAGGGCTGTGAAAAATATTCCAAATATAGCATACCCTGAGGATAACTGAAATACATTTGCTGCTCCCTCCATCTATTGCCTGCTTCTTTAAATTGGGGTGCAGGCTGCCATCTACTGCAGGTAAAAGAATGATTATGTATAAAAATCTCATAAAATCCGACTTTGAAGAAATAGAACTATCCCTTTAATGTTTTTAAGTGTATCTGTAACATATTTCACAATGGTCTAAATCAGGTCGAGTTATACGAATCCCTGATTCAGTTACTGGAAAATGTTAATGACCCCCATCCAGCCAAAAAAGAAGGGGGACAGCAGGCTCACAGAAACTGCATTAACAAACACGAAAGCATTAAAACTGAAAAACAAAGCTTCACTTTAGTTATTCAGTGTCAAATCAAAACCCATATTGTACTTTTTTTTTTTTTGATGGTCTCATTTTATACAATGTCTGGCGAATCCATTAAAACATATTTCAGTGACCCTGCCTCTGACATCCACATTAAAACACATCAAGAGTGCTGCAACACTGGCAGAACGCAACTACCAATATCTGCACCCACCACATCATATTAACGTTGCAATAAAACTCTTGAACTTGCTAATGTGACAAGCTTCAGTAAGAAGTTAAAAATCCATCAAATATTCCTAAACTACAATAAATCATATATTAATTATGTAGAGCTTCTTAGGAATCTCGAGGCAATTTCTTGATTTAACACCTCCTTACTCTATTAAAACAAAACATGGGACTCCACTGGCACAAAAGTGTGTTAAATATGCATTATGTGAAATAATGTGGGCATAAAAATATCTAATGGGGTCTAAAGTGATCCAAAGATAAAGCTGATGTGACATTAATCTTTCAACTCACCCAGGCGATGCTGAGGTTAGCATAGTGATTAACAACAGAACTGGTCCACTTTGTAACTCATTTTAATATATTAACTGTTTTAACCACGCCGCAGTATACAGAAGCTAAACACATTAACAAGTGAAATATTAAAGGGGAAAAAAGTATGGAACATGCTAATCAAACATTTGCACAGAACAAAAGCATACTGAGACACTTGGATTTTCCATGTCTACTGCACTGCAGAAAGTAAGAAGACATCCAGAGTTGTGTCTGTTTCAATTGCATTTAATTTGTTCAAATACCACTATTCCCTGTTTCCTCAAAATAAATAAATAAATAATCAGGGACATTTTAGGACAGCCAAGTACCCATATCTTCCTACTCCTTAATCATGCCTTTAGTGTATGCTGAATACGGTTTGAGGATTTCCTCGTGGTCTTTTCTACCCCTAGTCGTTTTTGGTATGCAACCTCGACTGTGCAAGCCCACAGTGCTGCTCCCCAGCCCTGTCCTCCTCCCAGCATGCATGGTTGGACGAGATCCCGACCTGAAGACTAAATGACGCATGACACCTCAGGGCCAAACTATAAAAGCTCAGCAAGATTACCACTCGGGGACACTGCAATGTGAATTTGCAGCATTTGTTGCTCTGAAATTCATCTACTTTTCCACATTTTGTGCTGGTATCAGAAAAAAATGAATGACGTTTGCCGAGGGCACTGATTCAGCCCCAGACCATCAGATCCTGGATTTTACACGCGTTGCCGATAACAGTCCTTGGATAGTCCTTTTTGTCTTTGGTCCAGTGCACACGACATTCATTTCTTCCCTTAAAAAAAATATGTTGACTGGTCATAGTGGTCCAGACAACTGCAACACACTTTTCATCAGAATCTCTGGTAACAGTGTTATTCAGTCCAGGACCTCAGGGCTCCCTGATGTTTCAGATGCTCCTCTGCTCAATCACTCGTGGTTGGATGGCCATCAGCTTGTCTTCCAGGTCTACACAAGTCCATCAATGACTAATTAGGATCAGGTGTAGCTGAGCAGGGAAACATCTAAAACATGCTGGCAGAGAGCCTCCCAAGGACCAGGACTGAAGAACACGGCGGGTCCAGCAGATACAAAACAGCGCTGCCAGGATCCCGATGAGAGTAAACACAGGCACATGGCACCCACTCTCAAATCTCTTCATTAGCTCCCCATGCCCTCCAGAATTCAGTACAATTTGCTCTGTTAACATCAATGCATCCACAGCAATGCCCTGGTCTACCTCGAAGAACTCATCACACAGAAGAATTCATCCCCCAATGTCCTTTCTGGAAAACCTCTGTACCCCCAGAACTAAACTCCAGACTGGGAGACCGAGCTTTCTGCTGAGCTGCACCCCGCTGACGGCCCTATGGACTGTGACTGCTTTTTAAAAAAGAACGCTTTTAAATTTACTGATCCCTGTTTGTTTCATATGTTGCTTTATAAATAAGGTGAATCATTATCATCATCTCCAAATCATCGAAGCTGATTTGGAGATCTTCCATCCACCTGTCCTCTGCAAACACTCAGTCTTTAGTGGAAACTGCTTCTGAAACAAATCCTGATATTAATCACCGATTGATGTCACCTGTTTGAATCAAAATCATTATCTCATTACAAGCCCCAAGCTTCCCTCATCCCATTTTTTTTTTTTTTTTTTTAGATGTGCTGTAGCGCCTAAATTCAGAAACTTATGTATATTAAACTAAATTGGCAAATCTATCTTTTGTTCAGTATTGCTGCATCTTTCTGTTTCAGGATTGTAGCTGAGACACATCTCCCCTGGTGCACTTCCTGGCTTGTGCCACCACATTATTGCCCCCCGCGCGCACACCTCCACATCCACTTTAAGGTACATTCAAAAAATGCGCAGCAATTGAGACAGAAATTGGAGACAATCCATAGTCTCAGTCCATAGTGATTGATGTGCCTGTAGCTTCAATTGCTTCTTCGCTCTGTAATCTGCATGAGCCTTTTCACCTAATTAAAACTAAATGGAAGGAACTGCAAAATACTATAAGTGCACAGAAAATTAAAGGTTTGATGATACAGAAACGTAACTTTTTTTTAATCATTTAAACAGGAGCAGGGTTTAAACCAAGAAGCAGTGGAGAATAAAATCTAGTTTAAGGTGCTAAAAATGAAAAATCCTGCTGCAAATTCTAAACCCGAGCTGTCACCTACATTAAAAAGAAGAAAAAAAAAAAAAGAAATCGGCTTGCAGCTTCTGTAGTTTCATCATTATGTCATTAAATTTAAATTCAAATCAGTCATTTTCAAAACTCCTTGGTTCATTTTAGGGTCAGAGGTAAAGTACAGTACAGACTTTCTGAAATGGCCACAACGTGTGTACGTGGATTTTATACGTCAGCGAAGGAGTTTGGAAAAAAAATAAGTAACAAATAGCATGTACTCATTTGTGAACAGTCATTTAGAGAAGCAAATATAACAGGTAATTTAATCGCTCTTTATTTGCTCTTCCACTGATGTGAAAAACAGTGTCAGTTAGTGAACATTAATTAACCCTGAGTTAACATCTGTAAAACAAATGGTTCACCAGCAGCCTGACCCCCCGAAGGCAACAACACACTCCAACAATGTGGTACAAATAGACACTTCTCTAAATGAATAGGCTAACTTCTTTGGCAAGAAGAATGGATAGATCAAGTTGATTTCATCAATTTCTCCCTCTCCCTCTAGTCTAAGATTATATTGCCTCTTTCTTCAGGCCTCCCTTTCAGCATCGCTGCCTCCCATCTTCTTCCTTTGTGCCTGTCGCATACTAATGAGCAGGCTTTGTGCAGCATGCCACAAAGTGCAGTCTCTGACACAACACATACATCACTGTGAGAGCTGCGAGCTGGTCAGCACCAGACCGCTGCCGCTGGTGTGGAAATAGAGCAGGTCTTTATGCAGAACCCATCCCACTCTATGCAAATGTGTACATAGGAACTACAGCACCTCAAAACCATAAGCAACTCAGGAACCTCAGTCAACTAAGGCCTTTGTCCTGTATAATGTAGCCTTCATCAGCTCCACTCATGACAATAGCAATTGCTACTAAAGGCATTGATTCATTATTCTTTAATTTTATTGTGATTTCCTTTTTCCTTTACTAACAGTAGCAGTTATTGTGTTCTGGTAGCAGCACAAAAAATATAATCTTTGAGGCTCTGGGGGAAAAAAATAGACCTTTTGAACATATTTTGTTGCATTGCAACACTGTTACATTCAGTCACTACCTGGATTTAATTAAGAGCTTTTAAATTAATATTACAGATTAATATGTTTCAATTTGCAACAAGTTATTTAACTGATGCAGTGAGCAACTTCTTATACTGCTAAAATGAGGTTAATGGCTACAAAATTATTAAGTCCAGAAGTATAGCTGTAAATCACCATCTTTGAGGAAGAAATGTAGATAAGAAAAAAAACAAGAAGCCTCATGACGGCAATCAGAGATCATTTATATTTCACAAGGTTGGTGAAATCTAATTAACAGGAACGTTCAAACAGCAAAAACAAAAGCACTTTCACACATAAAATGTGATGAAAACTGAGTGCAAATGGCCCCAGTGAGAGCTGTACTGGAGGAGACTGCACCACAGCCTGACTGCACCATCAATGATAAAAGATACAGGTGATAAAACAATGCAAATCGGAAAGGAATTAAGGAGTTGCAGTGAAAGCATAATGTTATCCAAAAAAAATATTAGGAGATTAACTTTTTTTTTGGATGTGTGCCCCTTGATTAAATTATTTCTTGAATCTAAAAATGTGAAATGTTGTAAACACCAGCTCTGTTTTATGTAATGTTTCAATTCCCCATAATCACGTACTGTATGCAGCAGAAACACACAGACATTTGCACTTTTTTTCTTTTCTTTAACGACGTTTTCCCTTCTGATTTGATCAAGTCTCGCAAGCTTTGTTTGTTCGTTTAAAGTCACACAAATACTCTACGGTGGATGTGGTTCTGCTGCCCACCAAGCTCAAAGGTTGTTGGATCAGTACCCAGGTAGGTATGTGACTTCTTATTTACGTATTTTAACAATTAGCAAGACACCACGGCACTCTAGAAGTTGATGAGATTGACGGATTATGATTGCAGCTGCTGTAAAAGTAATTTCACTTTTAGCTCACTTGGCTTACGGTTACTAACTATTAGTAAATGAAGAAACATGTTTATTATTGCCGATTTATTTTTTTTAGTCTACTATATTATGTCTGTTTGTTAGTTTGTTTGTTAGCATGAAAGAATATCCGTAAATAAGATGATTTATAGAGATAAATTCTCTAAGGTATTACTGGACTTCTTTTCTGCACCGTAGGTCTCATCCAGATGTTTGTAAAAGGCCATCAAAACATGTTTTTTTAATCACATTTTTTATCAAATGTAATAGCCGAGTGGTAAGAGTCATTTAATAACCACACTCATCTGACCTTTTGTGAGAATGTATCAAAAAAAAAAAAGAAAAAAGTATTTATCAGCAGCCTGTCCAGAGTGTTCAGTAGCAGGGTGCTTCATGTAATACTGTGAAATTTATAATTTTACAATTTCACCTTTAATTCCACCTTTTTTACTGAGTCCTGATCTAAACATTCTGGTGCTGGTCACGTCTCACCTGCAGAACTTGCTCTAAAAGAAAGGCTATTTCTATCTACATGAAGCTGCAATATTTGAAATGCATTTTTAAATATTGTGAAATATCATATAATGCATATCATACTGAAAGTGTTACGTGCAGGAGTAGGAGTGTCTGTGTGTGTACGAGTGAATCTTCACGTGTGTTTGCACATAAATAACACTGCGATGGCACAAAAAGTAAGTTAATTTGAATCGAAAGCTCTCTTTGTGCATTGTGAACTCATGAATTGCTTGGTGAGATTCTATCACTTACAAATTACACTCTTAAGTGGCTGCAACAAAAAGGAGCATAAAAAAATTAGCATAAACAAAAACAACAACTGACCTTTGTTCTTCATGAGAGGCCAGGCCAGGCTATCCTAAAAACTTATTTGCAAAAGACAAATTGATGCAATTGCCAGTTTAAGAATCAGTCATTTTCTTTCAATAAAAAAAGAATATACTGAAATGTATAAACATCGTCTTTTGGTACTTGCCAATGTGATTGTCTAACCTTCTTCAAAATATGCGCAGACTTGTTTCTGATACCTTTTTCTTCAAAGCAACATGGGACTCAACAGTGACATTCCACTCCACCGCACCACACGACACTCTGCTTGTTCTTTCCAAACTACCAATTACATTGAATTATCTGACGACTCCGTCTCTGTTCAGTGGAGGTTTTCTTCATGCAGAAATTGTTTGTCGTTACTGTGTCTCTGCTATTATAAGACACAATAGCTGAACTCAAAATGACTAAACCCTTCACTAGCATGGTAGCTGGGCTACAATGACAACAGTGATCTTTCAATCAATATAGCTTTGACGTGACCACAAAATTACCAAAAGTTTAAAAGTAAACATCACCGCTACCCAATAAAGGTCTGAGCAGGCCCTATGCTAGGTTTCAGCAATCATATCCTGACAAAATACAATAAATAGTTAAAACACTGATTTCTGCTTGTTTTTTTCTCATTATCTACAAGACAACGTTTATTTAAAGTAGCAGTGTGTGTGTTCAGTGTTACCTTGTCTGCATCCACTTTGCCTCTTATGAACTCGGACTTCCAGAACTGCAGAGCCTGCTCCAGCGAGAGCCCGATGCCCTTGAGGAAGAGACCGTACTGCATCCGGCCTCCGTGGCGGAGATGATGGCTGTCTCTTAGAGCCTGATGGAGCTGCCTCATACAGAGCGGGAACGACTTTCCTGAAAGCTAGAAGCGGTCGGCGTTTAATGACCGAAACAAAGAAATATTGACAGAAAGCATACCTGCTCCTGTAAAAACCCATTTCCTTCTAATGGAGGACACGTTAAAAACACTGTCGTTTTAACTACAGACGACTGGCACAACTTACCGAATCGATCTGATCCAAGGAGATTTTGCCGACATTCTTCTGGACGCTGTAATCCTGGCCCACATATGCATGGCTGAAAGCAGATATTGAAACATGAGGACCCGGGTAACAAGACGGCTTTTCAGTTGTAAACTCAAGTTTTTCAATTTTAGATGCATATGGGGTCCCCATTAAAACACTGCATTATGTTCTCCCACCAAAAAGATTAAAGGCTGGCCCATTGATCTCAACAACCAACAAATTCCCATCAACAGTCCAGGATCATCACCTCTTCCACCCATATATTCATGTTCTGACCTTTGTCTAAAACACAAGAAACATCCTCAGTGGTTCTGAGCAACTCTGTTGATCTGCTGAAGCTGAAATAAAGTCTTCCAATGTTAAGAAAACCATTAGAGCAAACATTTTGGCGGTCAGTTAAGATTAAAATAAGGCAGCGGTTTGCTCAGGCATGTTGGAGGGTAACCTAACAAATCTTTAAAAAACATTACTGGTATGCCAGTTATATGTTCAATAAAAAATATTGTTCTACCAATTTAATATAAACACATTTTGTGCTCTCTGCCTTCAGTCAAAATAATGCGGTAACTAAGAGAATGGAGAAGAAACTTGTTGCAGGACCAAGACCAGACGTCTTGGTCCTGCAACAGATACTTTCATGAACTTCACACATCCAAGCAGCAACTGAAAACAAAATATTGAAAACAAAAGTAAAACCAGTCCAACAACACAAGTCTAAGAAAAGATGAGAGCTCATTACTCTGGTTGGGAATAAGAGAGTTGTTTGGGAAGACAAAAGTAATGAATTACTTCAGGAACATATCGCTGAGCTGTATCATCAAGTAATCTTATTTTAAATTACAGCGATTATGTAAACTAGATTGTAGAGATGAGCCAACTAATGTGCAGAATTACATCGTGCAATGATGATCCCGTTTTGCTCTTAGACAGAAATTCGATGCTTCCCTTCACAACTAGAAAGCTGCTTTCCTCCCTAAAAACCCAAATTTAATTCAGCTTGGACCTAAAAAACACTGAGCCTCAGAACAACTTTTGTTATTTAGAGTCTGGTAAAGACCAAGATCTTTTTTTTTGTTTTGTTTTGTTTGTTTTCTTTTTAAGGGCCAATATACAACCCGTTTTATTCAGTTGATGAAGACTTAACTGACCAGATGGGAAAAGCAGATATGTAATGTAGTAAATGTGATTCAAAAGAGACTGTAGAAAGACCTTTACACGGCTTATACTCACATTAATACAGTAGTTGCTTCTGGCTGTATCGATATTGCACTGAATTTCCATTTGGCGATCAATAAAGTATTTTTTAATTCCACTTTTTAAGACTTAAAGAAATTCTAAACTGAGCTTTTAAGATGAAGGGATGCAGACGTAATCATGGAGGAACTCTTGTTTACAACCATGTTTCAATAATCACCAAAATAACTGATTTTTGTCGTGATCGGCCTGCTGTACCTGCCAGCTAATAAAACTGCTACACATCATCGTTCTGCTAATCAATTCAATTATTAAAACGGACTTGCAATACTGAACTCTGCGCTGTTTATTAAATTATGCTAAACGTGAAAATGAGCCTTTGCAGGAGTAATTTAAAACCTTAATTGGCATCTTGGACCTCACCTCAAAGAAATAACCAATAATTACTCCAATGAACAAGGCAGTGGAAGTCTGTCGAACAACGGGACCGTTTTCAGGCCAAGAATGAGTCGATTCAGACCAGCTGTAAATCTCAAGTACAAAACCGTGGAAAAGTTCTTAATCGTGCAGCTTACCTGAGGTGATTTAGGAGTGGTTGGAGCCGTTCATCAGAATGCACTGCTGGCAACGAGCGCGCCGTCAACTGCAGGAACGAATGGCGTTGCGTGAGTAATGGAAAATATATAGTCGTGGTCAAAAAAGGGCAACCAAATTACTTTAAAGAATGTGCACACAAAACAAGCAGGCAAAATTTGTTCAGCTGAATCTCAAATGTTTTTAGGAAACACTTTGTCCAAATTAGAAGAGGCATCACAAGATATTTCATAAATCAACTCAAGCTTTGCACAGGTCCCTGACACTTATGAAAAATTTAATTCTCACTTCTTAATCACCTGGAAAAATCCAATACCAGCTGTAATTACACACAATCTCGGCATTTAGGAAATTTAGAGAGCCGCATGATGCTCAGGCCTCTGAATGTCTGGTGCCAGTGAACAGACTTTCAGATTGGGATGGAAAAGTGTTTAAATGTGTTATTGTTAAGACGTCTGCTTATAAAACTGACAGTAAGGCTTCTGGTGGGAGGAAAAAGAAAATTCTAACATATAAAATAACTGGCACATGATATAAAAAGCCATACAAGCGCATTTAAATATCTCTTAAATGCTATTCAAGTCTAGAGTCAGTTGAAAATGCACAAACAGCTCAAACATTCTGCATTTTGTTGTGTTGAGATCAAACCAGTGCTTGGAGTCATTTCGGACATAGTTCCTCCACCCTCGTGTTTCTTTTTTCATTTTTATATCATTTCATTTCCTGGGAAACCCCTTTACTGTTTTGAGTGATGGAAAATTACCAATATAGTAATATAATGGCACAGTTACAAGGAAAAACGGTTTTGGAGAATTATTCCATTTCAACAGTTAGTGGTCCGCATAATTACTTGGAAATAGAAGAATAGCAGAAGCAGACCAATTTACTCTCTATGTTTATGTCATTTCATCTTCTAATTTGCAGAATATGGCCCTGCCCGTCCCTTGATGCAGGACACGCGTTTAGACTAAACCAAATCAGGAGCATTGGGCCACCTACACCTGCATTAGCACATGCGCAATTAGACCACCGCTCAAACTATGTCAAATCATCACTGGAGCTTAAAATTGATTCTACGGTCTTCGCTTTTTTTTTTTTTTTTCCCAGAAGAGTCTCTGGGTATTCATCACCAAAATTGTAAATCTATTCCCTCTGTAATAGAAAACATAATCAGAAATACATATACTTTCATCAGTGAATGCTTACTGCAAAGCTACTTTATATGCAATCAGATCTTAGGATATGCTACATGTCAGTTACGCTCTGCCTTCTATGATTGTGGTGGTCATGTAATTCAATTTGCCACATATGAGCTTCAAATAAATTGTTCGAATTGTCGACAAGGATTCCTGCCTGTGCTGGCTAAATGAAACTCACTGCTGTTTGTGGAAACGAGCATTACCTGAATTGAAAGTGACGGTCAGTTAAATGCAACATAATACCGTCACTGTACAAAAATAACATTGGTTGGCGCTGCCGCGGCATTTTCCACACGTAAAACAATGAACTGAAACATTTACATCTGATGTCTCTCTTGAATCACAGCTTTCTTCATTTGCCTTTTCAATTGGACTGCAGTTTACGCGCTCGGCTCTTCCTGCGTTTTACTGCAAAAGGCTGATTGGAAACGCCTGCGTGTATTTTCATCAGAATTCACACAGAACAAATGGAAAGGAGGAAACACTAGCATGTGTTTGCAGGTTCTGACATGATGTGCAAGTGAAAATTGACATGACAAACATAATATGGAAACTCACATAAAAAAAAAAAAAAAACAACGGAATTTAAAGATTTTCTTTAGTAAACTGTAATAACCCCATTACATTTTTAAAACTAAAGAAAATTACTGAAAGGAATTTATTGCCTTAGATGAAAGGTTCAGGGGATGCATGTTAAACTAAATTCTTCATAATCTAGGTCAGACATGTGCCAATGCTTTTGTGATATTTCACTCATTCAAGAATTTTCTTTTTGTTTTTTTAGGAAAACGTTAAAATGTTATGGGACTCTGTAACAATGTATAAATCAACTGTAATATAAAAACTCAAGAAAACTATCAGTATTCCCTCGTATTATTTTCTCTCACATTGCATCAACAAGGCCATACAGGTGAGAACTAAACTAAACTTACACATATTTCATTATCGGTTTTGCAAACTGTCGACTGCATCTTAAATGTCTGGTTGGTATGCAGAGCAGAGGGATGCGTTTGCTTGTTTTATTCATGTTTATTCTGATTTTTGATGATTTTTCACGCACTGGGTGCACTCAAAGCAGCCCAAAACCCACAGAGCCCCTGATCCATTATAGGTCTGAATTTAACCTCTGGCCCCAACCCCGAAAAAAACAACGGCATGAGAAAATTAATTGATGCATTTGTCTGTGGTTTTGCATGAGGTACTGATCAATAAGGGTATGAACATACATTTTCATGTTTGTAATGAATAAATAAATTGAATTTTGGCAAAGATAAAACTGAGTATGGAAATACTGAACCATGCTCGCTCATGTAATTATTTCTAGTGTTCACGCTGCTGGCTATTAAGATATTAAAAGATGAAATATGTAAGATGTAGTGAGACACAAGTTTCAATCCCAAGTGAATAATGTACTTATTTCAAAAAGTCTGGTCTGTCCTTGAAATAACACGGTAATTACAGAGGTGTGTATGGGTGATCAACCAATCTTTGCATGTAATTAGTTTCATATGGTTCTATCCAAATGAATACTTATTTTTGCATTTCTGACAAAATTATATATATGAATCTGATCAAATTCAGGAAGTGATAATTGGCAGATTTAATTTTTTTTGCCATTTCCTCCATTTAACAGTCAGAGCGACTAATTAACAGAAAGAGTATTCACATATTTTACAGCGTGGCTGGCTTTAGTCGTTGATCATGCTCCTGCCCGTTCTGCAGTCTGGACTCTTTACTATGACAGAACTGAACTACAGTTGTCTCTTTGCATATATTATAAAGGAAGATCTCTGGTTCTCAAAACACCGCATTTCATCTCCCTCAGGGGAAATTCAGGGCAATACACATTGCCTGCATTTTGATTCTGTGCCATCAAAGCCCCTACCCCAACCCCCAGCTTAAAAAAAGGAAAAAGGAAAAAAAAACAAACAAACACCACTATGCCTGTAGCTACAGGAACTTCTTTCCTACTCCTGTAATTGTCACCAGTCTTCCCTCCAGATATTTTATGCCATGTGTGCATGCTTGTTCCTTTTATTTCAACCCTGCAGAACCCAGTTACCCTCGGGGCACTGAAGGAAACTGCTGCAATTTAACACTTTGCCTTATGAAATCAGACTTCCTGTAAACAAAAAAAAACACACTTGAATAAAGTGAGTGTCCATAAACATTTGTTCAGCATAATACAAGGTGAAGGGTGTTAAAGGGATTTAAATCTATGGGACCTTATTTGGGCCAAGTTGTTCAGGATATTTAACAGCGCATTTGTGTAATATGTGCACATCAAACTCTATGCATGCACTGTCTGGGTTTCCCCAAAGCAACATTTTAAGACGTCCACGGTTTATTCTTTCGAAACTAATGAAAGGTTTTTAACACCTACTGCAAGAGCTTTAGATATCCTCGTGCGGAAATCATTGAGAACGATGGTGACGACATCCTGGGAAGGGATGTATGCGAAGCCTGCTTTGAGGTACACTTTTCTAGTTCGCACCAGATCAAGGGCATCTTGAAATGGCACCTAAAAAAAGAAAAAGAAAAACACATTGGGTAGGTACCGCCAATCAATTTAAAATGAAATCATTTATCCACAACTGATTTGTTCAAACTTACACATTCTCTAGTGATGCTGGCAACAATGATTTACGTGTTTCTCCATTCAAATCACCCAGTTAGCCATGCTAACAGTAATTAGTTTTCATTTAAATCCTTTCTCATGCTAAACACTGATTACCCATCACTCAGGTTCCAAATTAAAAAGTATTCAACAAGTTTCTCCTTCGTTCAAATGTGATTAAATAATAAAAGAAATTTATTTTCTGAATCTGGTGGTGAAGACTCTGAGCCATTCTGTTTAATATTTGTTCTCAACTTCACCTGCGCTCATGAACTGAGGGTAGTGATCAAAAGAACGAGCGCCTGAACGGACTCTGATGGACTCTTCTGAGAGACGGGGTGGTAAACTCAGTCATCTGAGAGGGACCCCTGCTCCACAACATTGAGAGGAGCCAGCTGAGGTGATTTGGGGGCATTTCCATCCAGGAAATGAGGCCTTGAGGAAGACCCAGGACAAGCTGGAGAGATTATATTTCTCAGTTTGGCTTGGAACGCTTTTGTTTCCTCCTGGAAGAGTTGGAGGAGAGAACTAGGGAGAGAGAAGTGCTTTCATCTCCTGAGTTTATTTTCAAAATTAGGTTGTTGTATTTTGCCCTTCTTGACCACTAATCTTTCGCAAGACAGAAGTTTCACAAAATTAATCAGAATTTTATGACATTACAGTGTTGATTTTCTTGTCAAAAGGATGAAAATGTCCTTATTAATCCTGACCAGCCTGTTTTAAACTGAGGAAGCCTGATATGCGTTCTCTACTGTGGTAGAAGGTGGTTGGGATCGATAGTTCAAGAACATGTAAGTTTGGGACCTAAATCACAAAAACAGACTTCAATCAATCATCACACGTGACAGACAAAACATTTAGAATACCACCATGTTCACATGGTTTGTTTTTACAACATAAACTCACTACATGATATCTAAGGGAATGCAGAAATGTTTTCATGACAAGAAATTGATCAACAGTCTCCACAGAAAGAAATAAGCAACTCACTTTGTAGACGTCCTGTTTATCCACAGTTACCCCACTGATGCCATAACAGGAGTGGATAAGTTTGTGACACAGATCGTCTTTCTCTTTATCACTGATCTGAGAAGATTAAAAATATATATATGTATATTAAGAAGGAAACAAAGGAGAAGAAAAACAGAAACATTTTTAAAGTTTAAAGGGAAAAAAGGTCATTTTTCAGCAAGGCACTTCAAAGCTTCATTTTGTCAGGTTTAATATATCAAAGGCTGAGGTTAATGGAAAACAGGTATTATTTCTGAAATGAATGGATTTTTTGCAGCCCTGCTTGATTACATTTTATTATATTTTTTTCAATCTCTGAATCTTGGTATTGATCTTCATTAGTTATAAACAAACTGTCCACAGAAAGAGCTTCAAGTAAAACAAACTCTACGTGCATGTGCATTATTGTTCCATTGTTCACACTTATCTGGGATTGACAGGATTCACAAAGCATTTTGAAAGTACAAAATTGCATCTAAATTACTTTCATTTACCGCAAAACGAAATAAAACAAACAAATAAATAAAAAGGTCAATATTTAAAATCAAGCAAGTGCTGGCATTCACGGGTCCTGTTACGGTGACTTAACGGCTCCATCTAGTGACGACAAATTAAAAAAAAAAAAAAAAAAAAAAACACAACAAAGTGAATTGAGAGAAAAAAAAAAAACAGACAGTTTCTGAGGCTGTGCTGCTTATACAGGGAGAACATCCAGTATACAACCAAGCCTCTGCAGTCAACTTGGACAGATGTAAAATAATAAAAATGCCAAATCTGTGACAGTGATATAAACACACCTGAAAAAGAAAAACAACATCCTCCAGTGTCAGTCAAGTGTAAAAATAGAAAATATTAGAGCCATGCAGGCTAATCTTCTTTTTTTTTGTTAAGGGGAAAATATGATTCTGAAAACTTACTGTTTCGTATTTAAGATTGTTCCTGCGAAGAAATTCAAGCTTTTGTGACGATTCCAGCTCGTTAAATCGGTAACGGAAAAGATCAACCTCCTGTTGTATAAACCAGCGCCTCAGGTCTTCCCTTCAAGACACCAACAGAATTAAACACTCATCAGTTACATCTGAGCTGCACACATTTTAACATCATTTTTCAAAATCATATCATGGAAACCGCAGGCTTACGTTTGGCAGTAGGCCAGTCTGAGAATGAAGTGGGAGATATGGTCCTTTCTTCGTCTCTCAACTTCAGTTGCTCCAGTCTGAGATGATTTTTTATCATCCTTGATGGATACAGAAAGTGCAGCATTTTAAATACATCAGATCAGTACTTTTAATGCCTTGGTATGATTTAAATTTTGATCCAGGGATTCAGCCTAACCTAACTTTTTCCACTGGTACCAGCAAACTTTAGAAAGACCATTTAAAAATCATCCTATACAACACATTTTTCCCCAGTCTTAACTGGAAAACTTATAAAGTCTCAAAGCGCAGACAGAAATAACTCATCTGTTCCATATTACATTAATGAATCTGTTAAGTTTGATTTATTGTGACCTTTTAGATGGACACAAAGCCTGAACAAGTGAGCCATGTGGTTGAGAGCATCTGAACGTGTGCATCGGTGTGTCTGTTTCAGTCTGCCGTGGAATCCTAAAAGCTCTCTGCAGTGACAGATTTTTCCATCCAGAAGCTTCAAACAAAGGTGACTAAAAACAAAAAGGTATTGTAACTGATTTTAAGTTGCTGTCTCCTCTCTCTTTGTGCTTTCTGAGTACATGTCTGTGACACATAATCGCTCAGATTATTGTGGACTACTGCACAGCTAATGTACCTGCTCCTGCTAATATTATCGTCATTATTATTATTATTATC
>JBAMYA010037134.1:0-15533 GCA_037176975.1 Arrhamphus sclerolepis | reverse complement strand
TAATCAGCTAAGCCGTGGAGAAAGGCGTCCTTCAGAGCGGCTGGATTCCAGCTGCTGCTGGTGGCTCTGGTACGAAAATCTATGGAATAGTCTGCCACAGTTCGCTCCCGCTGCTGGAGCCCCATGAGACCCCAAACAGTTTCTGAGCTGGAGAAGCTCCTGCCAAAAACCTTGCGTAACTCCTTTGAAAAGCTCTGGGAGGAGGAGCAGGCCTTGGTTTGTCTGTCCCATTCTGCGGTACCCCACAGATGAGCCCTGCCCGTGAGGTGGTTGATGGTGAAAGCCACCTTAGCAGTCTCTGAGGCAAAAGTTCGGGGGTGAAGGGAGAACAGCAAAGAACAATTACTGAGGAACGGGCCACAAGTCTCTGGATTGCCATCGTAACGTTCTGGGACCCCCACTCGGGGCTCAGGAGGATTGCTCGGCTGAGGAGCAGCTGGAGCTGAAGCGAGGCTGAAGCTGGAGCACAAGCGACCGACGAAGACTGAGCAGTAGCAGAAGACGTGATGAAGGTCGTTATCTGCTGCATCTGTGCAGAGAGAGTCCGCTCGTTAGCGTGGGTGGCCTCTCTAGCCTCTCTCACAGCAGCAGACATCAATGCTTCATGCTGCTGTAGGACGCCCTTGATCTTGTGCAGGCGCTCCAGAGGTGAAGGGTTTTCTGCTGAGTCCATTGTTGGCCAGATTGTACTGTTAAGGGCTGGGATTTGGACCCAAGTGCAGTGCAACACCCAGTTCTTAGCAGACAGATAATCCAGCAGGTACCGGGAAGCAGGGCTAGCCTGAATCGTGGTTGGGACAGGGGCAGGAACGATGAGACAAGGTCAGAGACAAACCGGGGTCGAAACCAGGAAGACAGTCCGAGGAAGAACGCTGGAAAGTGGTGCATAATGCAACAACAATCTGACACTGACTGGAGGAGCAGAGTCATTTAAATGCAGGCTGGTTGATGAGCAGTGATGAGCTGCAGCTGACGCAAAACAGGTGTGGAAGCAGAGCTGATGAGGAGGCGTGGCAGAGAGGTGAGTGAGCATGCTCACACAGCATGAGCCAAACAGGGCAGAGTGTGACAATTGGTGTATTTTTTAAATGTTTGATAGGGAGACAATTCAGAGATTGTCAGGTCAGCAAGACACCTCTTAAAATTATTGACAAATATTGCCACTTCATGTGGACCTGCTGGGCCCAGTGTCCAAACTGACCAAGTTGACACAATTGTTTCAGTGTTCAAGCCTGAATGATTGTTTTAGTGAATGACTTCACAGCATGTGATTCATCTTAATAACATGGTGTCGTTCCTGTAGACATGGAACTAGTCAAGAGAGAGGGTGAGATTATTTGTCCCGGTATGCCAGCTGACCAGTACTCCACTGGGCATGTTGTATTTCCAATACAATTTCCTGATCGTTGGGCTGCTGGTCACTGGACATCACTCCTGTGGTGTTTACGTCAGGTAAAGACAACGTAAAGTGTTGCTTTTGTAAAACTGACTTCTTCCTATCTGCGTTTAACTCGTTTCCAGCAAGTGTGTAGAAGCCATTCTGGCTTTAGAGACAGAGGAACGATGGTCCTCAGAGTTCCTTACAGCAAGCCTGACACACGGACACAGATGGTGCAGGGAACCAGAGCTCAGCTGAGGACCTCGTCCCAACATCTGGAAGAATAAACAAAAAGAAGGCGAGGAGGAAAGGTGGCAAATACATATACATGTATGTGTAATTATGTTGGGTACATCTACGATGTGAAGGGAGACTTCCTCCTTCTCTTCCTACCCAGCTCTCATTAAAGTTATCTGAGTTATCTAACTGAGTTATATCAGTCATCCATCATGCTATACATCCAATTGATCTGTTTTCTTCTCTTTTTCTCCTTTTCTTTTCATTTTGTATTTTAGCCCTTTTTCTTCTGTTTGTTCGTTGTCTCCATTTCTTTTATTCCCCGTTCTTTTTTATATGGTCTATCTGATTCCCTTATCTTTCTGGCTTATAACTTTATCACCTACCCTTTGCTCTCTAAGCAGTTCTTTCAACTGTTTTTTTTATCCCTCTTCTCTGCCTCCTCTTCCCACATTTCTCTAAATCCTTCATTGTAATCTTCTTCTTTTTTCATCATCTCTTCCATTTCATTTGCTCTTTTTTCTACATGATCCAACTGATTCATCCCCACACTCAAACACTCCAAACGTTCAGATCCATATCTCCTACACATAAATGTAACTGTCTCACAAATTGAACTGACTGTCTCATATGGTTATAAGTTTAACTTTCTTATAAGTTTTACTGTCTTGCTCTCTGCGGGAGGCCAGACGTCTGTGCCAGGTGAATTGTCCCTTGCCACAACCAACAAAAAACCACCATTGACCACTATTAGTGAGCTGCGAATCCCAGGCCCCTGCTTCTGTTTCAAATAAAAGTCTTCCTCGTCTGTCTCCATACGGACAGAATTGTCTGTTTCCCTTAAACAGATTTGTTCTTAGAGCTCCATCTGCCCCTCTCCCATTAAGTGACCCAGTCAAACCAGTATTCCCCTCTTTGTTTTCGTAGACCTCCTCATTACGCGGTCAGACATGGTTAAAACACTCTAGCCCCCAAAAGTAACCGGATATAAATTCAACCCAAATCAAAATGAATTAAAATTCAACTGGATTCAACACATCTCACCGTGCTGGGATATAATGTTGAGTCTGATGGATTTACTGCTGGCAGCCGCAAACAAAATGCCGGACCCCCCTTCTCTGAATCTCTACGAGAGGCTGGTGGATAGAAGGACTCTGTGTATCCCCCACGGTTTGTGATCCCCAGACACCTGCACCAGACGAGAACTCCTGAAACTTCTGACACCAACTGTTGTGGCAATTTTCTTTTACCAAAGAGCACCAGAGAGATGAGCCAGAATCACAGATTTTATAATACAGTTGTGCACAAAAGGAGAGCAATCACAAGAATTGCTCTGGACATAGAACGAGCGCTCTGGGGGCTGAACCCCAGAGCAGGATCCTTTATAGTTGTTAATAGTAAAGGTAACAGTCATAAAACAGTTCACACATCTTTCATGTATCTAAAAAGAAACTTCTGAGGTTTCAGTAGATCTTGGTTGCTGGGCAGGAGACTCCTGCTTGTCAATCTGGCCTACGTAAATTAGCCCTGTCTATCTGCTGGTGATTAGATTTAGGGATTCTTTGCCCCTAGCTGGGCCATCCTGTTCTGTGACCTGCATCTCACCCTCTTATTTACATTCTTACAGCTTAATAACAGAGGTGTAGTGAATAAATCTAAATGAAATTAATAATGTTTCCTCCACATATATACATAAATTTGAATTGAATGGACTTGAATCGAACCGAATTGAATCCGTCCATATGTTATTATCGTTTCCCCCATGCAGTCTCTCCTACAAAGCTATAATCATTTGTAAAGATGTAACTTTAATACTTGTTTTAATAATTGCTGCCCTTTTCTTTTTTTTTCTTTAGAATAATTCCAGAATGTTAACCAGACTAGATGGCTTTCTCCAACCTGAGCTTGAAAGTGAAGCAGCGCTATTGTGCTGCTCAAGACACAAGTTTAAGCTTCTTTAACTCCTTCAGCCTCATTTATAACATCTTTCTTCAGGGAAAAAAAATACTTCTAGTTTTACAACACAAGAGATAACACTCTGTCTGTCTTACCGAACAGAGCAAGTCCTGTATTGACTGCACCTGTGCTACATAAAATGACATGTACATGAAAGCAGAAACTATACAAGAAAATTATGAAATTGTTACATGGAAGTGCTTTGAGTAAGCATGATAAAAAAGAGAGAAAAGTTGAACATTAGTGTCGTAAGAGTGCCTATCTGCTTAAAAGAGTGTAAGACATCAAGATTTTATCTGCTGCTGTACACCTTTACAGTTTCATGCACCAGGCCAGGAAAGTAGTGAAAAAACTGCACCACAATGTCTATTTTTGTTCAATTACAGCCGCAGCAAGAGCTGCTTCATTCAGCCACACAGCAGTATCAAACCATAATTACGCTTCTAATTTAACAAAAGAACTCAAAGAGGGTGGATTGCCTCTCTAGGTTGAGACTGAGGAGCTGCCACAGGCATCTGGGGGTCTTGTTCATGAGCGAGAAAAGAATGGAGCAGAAGATCAACAGGTGGATCAACCCAGCATCTGCAGTAATATGGACTGGAGGTGACTGGGAGGAGGTAAGTCTGGACCTCTCTGCTAAAGCTGCTGCTCCCACGACCCAAATCCAGATAAGAAGTGGTTAATGAATGAAAAGGTGACATACGTTGAACAGGGTATTTATCTTTCTTCTGTCATGTCAGATTTTAGTTGGGTCTGTAATGCCTCAGATGTTTCCTAAAAATGTCTCTCAGAAAGTGATGTTAGATGGGGGATTTTAAATATGTAGTTTTGCATGTATTTGGCGTCCTTTTGGGTTTAACTGGCAACCTCATTACGAAATGCAAGCACTTGACGCTGATTGGCCACCTTTGCTGTCACTCAAGAGAGACTTTGCGGCTTTGGAAAATGGACAACTTTTTACAGCTATGGTCAATGCACAGAATTTAAAGTTTAGATCGGGTCCAAAAAATCCGACCCAACCTGACACAAGCTTCTATCCAAATCTGAGAAATAGAATTCAGACTGTATTCACTATGTTGTGATCATTACCTTCATATAAAATAAAAATACTATTTAAAAAAAAAAGTCACATGCCACTATATTGAGCCCGACCCGACCTGGCCTGATGAAAGTGGTGGGAAATCCGATACCCGGACCAAGTTTGGGCCGGGCTCGGACAGAGAATTCAACGATTCAACGAGGCCTTTAATAATACGAGCATCAAAATGGACAGAGGAGGCTCACTCAAGGCTGATGATGCTAATGTTTTATATTAAACATCTAGGAGTTAATTGAGTTTCAAGAAAAAAGTTGTAGTAGGAATATTACAATTGTTGTATGTATGCAAATTATTTTGTAGGGGAGGGAATTCAGAGAGAGTGTAGTAAGTAAGTAGGTAAGTAATTTTGATTTATGAAGCACATTTAAAACAGTAAAACTGACCAAAGTGCTGTACAGAGAGTGGTAAATAAAAGACAGCAAAAAAGAGCAATTAATACATGATAAGAACAACACATCAAACAATGATAATACATGAAAGCGCAAAGGAGCTAAGAGGCAAAGGCCAATAAGTAAAAGTGAGTTTTCAGCCGGGATTTAAAAGTGGTGATAGAGGTTAATCTGATTTCTGGAGCCAGACTATTCCAGAGCCGTGGAGCTGCAACAGCAAAGGCCCTGTGACCTTTGTGTTTGAGGCGGGATCGTGGAACACGGAGGAGGCCTTGGTCCATAGATCTGAGGGACCTGGGAGCCGAGTGATTTTGCAGCATGTCTGATATATAAGTAGGAGCCTGACCATTTAGTGCCTTAAAAACCAAAAGTAGTATTTTAAATTGAACTCTAAAACAGATGGGGAGCCAGTGGAAGGAGGAGAGGACAGAAGTGATGTGTTCAAGCCTCTTAGTGCCTGTTAAAAGCCTAGCAGCAGCATTCTGCACCAACTGTAGGCGTGCTAGCTGGGACTGGGGGAGGCCACAGTAGAGGGCATTACAATAATCCAGCCAAGATGTTATGAAGCCATGGATGACTGTCTCCAAGTCCTGAAAGGAAAGAGTAGGCTTGAGATGAGGGATCACTCTCAACTAATGATAGCTGCTTTTAATAACAGAGTTTATATGTTTCTTAAAACACAGTTCAGAGTCGAGGACGACCCCAAGGCTTTTGGCATGAGGTTTTATGAAAGGGGAGAGGTGAGATAGATTTCCAGCAACTGAAGACAATGATTTTGGGGGACCAAAAATTATAACCTCAGTCTTGGGGGGGGGGATACCTTTTATGTCATTTGCATCCTTTGTTCAGATTGGCCCAATTTCTGACAAACATTTCTAAAGGAGGAATTTCACTTAAAAGGAGATGTTCAGAAAGTCTAGGATTTTTTTGTATGTTTTAAATGCGGGTAGACTATCGTTATTCATCAAAGTCAAGGCAAAATGTGTGATTTTGATTCTCTGTCTCCTTTAAAAGAGATGGACAGAACAACATATACTATAGCGTCTCTCCCCTGCTGATGTGCAGGGAAAAAACAAAACATCCTCTGCGCACTGGCAGAGAAGTGTTACAACACGATCCCAAACCTTGCACACTCTCCTGCTTTAATGTGAATCATTTTATTTAAAGCAAAAGAGGGAAGTTCTGTTAACACATTGATAACACGTTAACATTGACATCAGTAATTATCAGCCATATTTAAGGAGTTTGCTCTAATGTATAAACATGAAGATGACAGTTGAGGATGAGCAGGAATGGAACTGGCCTCCAGCCTCTCCCATTGAGAACTGCTGTCCATCTTCATGAGTGGAGGATTCTGCAGGATTCAGGCTTGAGATGACGCTGACATCACTCAATAAGGCCCATTCACCGGCTGTATCTGCAGCTGTATCCATACCATCTGTTGTTGACACAGGTTTGAAACAACTCCTTACGTGTTTGGCAGCTGTGCCCTGACGATGTTCCACCCCAGCTGCTGCATAACTGGTGTAAGAGGAGGAGGAGCTTCCATAACACCTGTCTGACAGGAAAGACTCTGCACCTGATATGTTGTCTTTCACAGCATGTGCATCAGCTGGGTGTCTTTTGGAAGAGACAGACACTGCAACACAAATACACAAAATTGTGCAACAAATGTCTTCAAGATCCAAAAAAATACTCCAACAGAGTGTGACCTAAACCCGTGAAATATAACTGATTGTGGTCACATGTCATCTTGTTTTCATCACATACACAAACACTGATCCAGAGAAATCTTTTCCCACCTTCAGCGTTTTTCTGGGGTTATGTTCTGTGACCGTGTCCTCTTCTTCTTCTGCTTGCTCTAAAACTTAACACACGAGACTTTCCCTCTGATATCAGTTGATAGAAACTTCTTGTCATCATTGTGTTTGATCAGCACCAGTGCAGGAACATGATTATATGTGAACAGAGTGTACATACATAATTTTGACTTTTCTCCCACAGAGAAGAAAACCTACGCTGAACAACGTTAAACACTACGTTAAACAATAAGCAATATGCCCCAGCAACGCTTGGACTGGGGTCTTCTTCAGGACTGGGCACAAAAGCAAAAAGAAGAAAAGCAGGCTGCTGAGCTCTGCTGCGGTTAGCAGTCAGAGCTGAAATGAGCCTCTGTGGGTGTGTGCTCTCTTTTATATACTCCCTCCTCCTCTCAGGTATTTGTCTGTTCCTTTCTTTGGCTTTGCATCTTTCAGTTACCATATATTCAGACAGAAAGTGATACAGCTGGCAAGAGTGGCGGAAGTAATTCATTTTGTATGGACACGAGCGATAAAAGTGACAAAAGCAACAAGCGAGGTGGACGACAAAACTTGGGCATGAAAGTTGAGCGAAAGTTAAACCTCAGTCAACTTTATGGAAATGAGCTATGGGAATAGGAATAGGAATGTCGAAATCCGAAATATAGAACGTTCGACTGTTTTCACATCATGGCAACTTTGCCGATTTTGCCACCGTGTCCAGCGATGCTTTTTGGGACTCTTTGGCAACTCAGAATTTTATTGCTTTCAGTCTGAATGTACAGTTAGGCTAAGATTATACTTGCTGCTTGACTCTGTTCGTGTCCGTTCGCATACACAACCAGCTGCGTTGTGAACGTTGCTTGCTTGCATATGACTCAGGCTGAGCATGTAATACCAGAGGTAACCAGTTGGGGGCAGAATAACAGAGTTGGAAATACTACCATATCAGCAGTAGAAGAGGTTAATATTGCTTTTTATTGCGGTCGCAGAACCATGAAACCAATTTCATTGAGATGTGGGTTTGTTTGGCTCGTGTTGCTGATGTGTAACATTGACGAGAAATACTGACAGCATTTGACAGTTCATTTACACGTTGTTAACAGCAAGTATATTCTGAGCCTAAGTTTTCATCTTCGTTCATGCCAATCATGAATATTATCATGACTGGCATATATCATGAATGTCTTTTTTCCATTTTGTGATCCTAATTGTATTTAATTCTTTTCTTTTACATAGTAGCTATTTGTCCTTCATGAATTCCCCTTTTTTTATTTTATGAATAAATAATTAATTAAATCAAGGGGTGTAGGGTTAGAGGTTAGATTAGGGCAAAAATTAGGGATAAAGTAAGGCTTATGGGTAGGGTTAGCGGTAGAAAAAGGGGAGGGTTATGGGAAAGATAGGGGAGTGGCTAGGGTAGGTGTAGGGGTGGGGTTAGGGTAGGTGTAGGGGTGGGGTTAGGGTAGGGGTAGGGGTGGGGTTAGGGTTCGTTTGGTTCTGACTGACCTGAGCTCTAGTCAGTTTATATTCTACAGGGAGACCAAAAATGTAGTTAGGCCCCATATTATTCATCAGTTTGTAAACTAACTTTAAAATCTATTCTTCAGGTTACTGGTAGCCAGTGTAAGGATCTCTGAACAGCAGTAATGTGCTCAGTTTTCCTAGTTCTTGCTAGAACTCCAGCAGCAGCGTTCTGTATGAGCTGAAGCCATCTCATTATCTATTTGGGACCAGATAGAAGAGTTGACAGTAGTTTACTGTAGACAGGTCTGTTGGAGATGAAAATATGGATGAGCTTTTCTAAATCTGCTCTGAACCAAAGGTCTCTGACTCTTGAAATTTGTTTGACTGCTGAAGCTCAGATCTGACTCAATTAAAACAAGATTTTTAAGCTGGGTTTTTGTCTTGATACCTCTGGATTCAAGCAGAATAGGAACCATTATTCTTTTCATGTTGTTTGCTAGTAGAATTATTTTTGTCTTGATTTAATTGAAGGAAGTTTAATTACATCCAGCTATTCAGTTGCTCCAACAACAGAATGATTCTAATGGAGCTTAAGGAGAAGCATGTAAATGCTGAATAGCAGTGGTCTAAAAATTAACTCTTGATGGAATCCAAAGGTCAGATTTATGTTAACACATCAAAAAAACAAACCTCTTGCTTTCAAGATGTGATCTGAACCAACTGAGAGCTGTACCTGACAACCCCACCCAGTTTTCCATTCTGTCAAGAAGGATTTTATTTTAAAGTGTCAAATTCTGAACTAAGATCCAGCAGCACAACAGTAGATGTTTTACATGAATCTGTGTTCAGATAAATCTAATTTAGGACCTTGATCAGTGCAATCTCAATGATGCAATTTTTTTTCTGTCTAAAAGGCTGTTTGCATCTAATAAATTGTTCAGCTGAATCAATGCAGCTTTTGCCAATACGTTTTCCAGTAAAAGGAAGATAGGAGATGACCTGTGAACAAATAGCAAAATGCTGGCTTTATCTGCAGTAACACGCCATTACACAAAGCTGCAGTTCAGCTACATAATAGTGGAACCTTATAACAGATAATTAAACATGAGCACGGCTCAACATTAATATGCTCTTCTGTTGTGTGAACTCCCTCTATGCTTTTTATAGATGAAATGTTCAATCTGATTTTAATTCAGGTTCATTGTCTTTCTTTTTTATTTATTTACTTTTTTTGTTTGACTAATAGCCTTTATTTACAGTGACGAGGAGAGAAAAAACCAAGACTGAGAAAACCAAGACTGAGAGAAAGACACGCAACAAAGGGTCGCAGCATATCGGCCGCCTACTTAAACCTCTAGCTTCAACTTTTATTTTCTTCTCTTTTTTTTTTCTTTTAATTTTCGAATGAAGTCACAATAAAACAAAATCACATTCTATCAAACAGATCAACTATCAAAATTAGATTGTTAGTGGATCAAATTTGTTGATGATAGTATCCTGCTTGTACACAGTATGTGTCAACAGGAGCAAACACACTTAGTCTCTGCCCTAGGATGGTGTTCACAATCCAGCTGTGTCTGACGCCAAGCTCAGCCATCACATCTGGCCTCTGATCCTTCAGGAAGAGCATGAATGTATTGAGTGGCTGTTACATCATCCCACTCATTTCTGTACTTTCTTTTTCTATAATGACAAAATGCACACACACACACATAAAAGAAACCATTTAGAGTTCACATGTTGCCACGGTGACAAACTCAGAGGAAAGTAGGATATTAAAGAGAAACATTCAAAGAGATGGAATTAACTGTTGTTATACAGACACCTGACGCACTGACAATGAAAAGAGTGAAGAAAAGATGTACCCTGGAAGCTTCAAGTGAAGACTTACTTTGAGCTGCAGATGTTCAGCGGACGACGGTACGACACCTCTCTATTCCTGCACGTTTAAACACAGACATAAACACGAGATGGACAATAATAAGACAATATGAACACGTGTATAAAGGTGCAGCAACTCGTCACTTTTGATGTGTTTTTTTTTTTGCTCACAGATTTCCAACAGGATCCTGGACAGTGTTTCCAGGGCAGCTGACAAAAGGAAGATTTTCAAATCAGACACACAAAGACAGATAGAGCAGTGAGACAACAATCTGTGATGTCACCTGTCAACCAATTTGTGGGATTCATCCTTCCTTTAGATACAATAACTGAATGAGCTGCTCTTATATCTGTGTGCAACAGCTGCCACATCACTTCTCAGAAACATATTTCTGAGACCTCTGCAAGATCCACATAGTCAAAATATTGCCCCAAAAAAAAACTGCTGTGTAAAGAATGTGTATACATATGCATATATATATACATACATACATATATTTTAGTCTGTACATTACAATCAATATTGTATGTATTAATACATTCTCCAAAAGGGCAATAACACTTATGAATGAAAATAAGCAGAATTTTCTGTCTATTATTTCATATGTCAGTCTGCACTGGGCTACAGCTGCATGGAAACAGTCTTAGAGTGAAATAAAAAAAAGGGACTGAAATTTGCCACTAACTGCTTTTTATCAAAATGGATTTGAATTTTTTGATGAAACACATAGATCTTTTAAACAAGTAATTATTTTTCCACAACCACAAAATACTCAGGAGGTAGATGTTACAGCCCAAGGTGATGTCTTCAAATGTCTCCTTTTCAATCAGAAAATGAAATACACAAATGAACACAATGACAAACACAGCTTGCACAGAACTAAGTAGAATTCATCCTTGAATAAACTCTTAATCAAAGTGCATTGAATTCTGTTACATAAATGTTTTAAAATAAAAATAAGACCAACAAAGCAGCAACTTAATAACTATTTTTTAAGAATAGCTTGACCATTTCACTGCTCTGAGCTCTTATAAACTTTAACTTTAATTTTAGCCTAGATTTTCCTGAAACGTCCAACACTGACCAGTATCTGTATGAGGCCAGCACCTTGACCCCCCCTCAGTGTCTCACCTGTCCCTGACTGGGAGCAGCTGTCTGACTGACTGTCCATGTGAGTTGGCTGAAGGCTGCTGGGAGCACTTTCCCTGAAAGGAGGTGTTTTTGTTTGAAAAATCTACCACATCTTCCACACTCTCAGCTTTGTGAAATTCCAAGTGCATCATTGGCTCTGCAGTGTTCTGGAGAGCGAAGACTTCTTCTTCCCACTGTGTCTCCTGAAGCTTCTTCTCTGCAGTTCACAGAACCAGAAGACTGACGAACCAGTGTTTGGACCACTGTGACTCAGAATCATCTGAAATTGTCAATAAATCAAACACCACACAACACTAAACTGATGTGGGTGACTCTCACTGTATATATACTGTATGTCATATTAACAGCTACTACTTGCACTGCTAACAAACACAACTGATGCAGAGACAGAGACCACGTTAACTGAAAGTATAAAGATGTTAAAACTGGCTCCAAATCTTCACCAGAAACATGTTTTAAAACACTGTGATCTGATGCAATGCATATGGCGTGTACTTTTCAAGTTTGGAGCGACATAAATGGCACCTCAACATTCTACAGGACACAGAAACTTCTGGCGGCGGGTAAGAGAAGAGTTTTCACCTCTGAAATAGTTCATGTTTACTCAGGGTTTGAGGAATAAAAAGGTTTTAGTGCACAATTTAAAATCTTTCAGCTTATTCTTGTTCTTCAGAAGATTCTTACTGTAATATACACATAAAGTTACATTTTATCATAGTTTCTGCTTCTTTGTGTTCTTCTGCCACCATATTATATAGATATTATCAGTTGTAGTTACAAGGTAATGTATTTAAATTAAAGCAGTTGTTCAATTGGGAAAAAAATTGCGAACAGATTTTTTTTTCATAATTTATAAAGATGTTAGAACACGTGTTTGACAGTAACTCTGACATGAGCACAGTGTCAGTTTAAACGATAATACTAATTTAAGCAACCACTTTACTGTTTTTTTTTTTTTTTTTATTTGTATTTTTTTATTTTTTAGATTGTGGGTATCTGTGCTGCTGCAGCTGGAAAACAATTATCCTCCGTTGTTATGGTTACTCATAACAGGTGTTGCCAGATGTAACTGTTCGTCCTGATCATTAATATTTCACCATTTTCAGACCTCTCTGAACGATTCAGGGTGTCAGTAATATGTTAGATCATGCTGTCAAAGAGGGCTGGTGAAGGAAACGTTCACTGTCACTCACACCTACACTCTAAAAAAAAGAAACTACACCTGCTGCAAGGTTTAAAAGCATGTAAATCTGGCTTTAAAAGGTTTCACCAACTTGTGCCATTAGCCCCTAATATATATGCAAACAGTTGGAACTGTGGTGACCCCTCAAGCACAGCATAACCAGCATGAAAAAATATTTCAAAAACCATAAACTAGCAAAGCTTAGTCACAGGCCTTTCAACGATACTAGTCTTTGTTTGTAAATGCACAAGTATTTTCTTATCACAAATTGTGTCCAAAATCCTTCCACCCAACATTTCCAGAAAAGATCTGAAATATACTGCACTTCCTTCCATCTTCTCTACATACAGGTCATGAGGCTAAAATAATCCAGGAGGCTGTGCTGGTTTCCCTGTCATCAGGAGAATGTACTTTGGTGTAAGTGGCTCAAGGTCATTAGGGTCATCAGACAGCTTAGTGATGGGCTGAACGTTTTCAAAATGGCCTCAATCTCGCACAAGAGCCACACAAGTCACAAATTAACCTGACATACATGTTTCTGGACTGTGGGAGGAAGCTGGAGGACCTGGAGAAAACCAACGCAAATGTGGGGAGGACATGCAAGGGCCACAAACCAGGAACTTTGTTCGTGTGAGGACACGGTGCTGGCCAACAAAGTCACCACGCTGCCTCTATAATTTTTCAGTCAACATTAAAATTCTGTATTATTATCAATCAAAACCAAAATTGAGTAACTTAATCAGTTGTGAAGAATTCCTGAAACAGCACCACTGCAGATGATATCACTGTTTAGTTGATGCCACCCTCTCTATCCACTGATCCTGTAAAATGAAGTGATTTATAAACGAAAACCAGAAGAGGAACAGTAAAGGATGTCTCACACTGTGGTTGTACTTTTCAGCACAGAATCTGTTATAAACTCTCAGGATCAACTGCAGCTGTTGGGACTCTGCAGAGTCAGGCCTCTGCATGTCCATCAGTTCTTCAAACATTATATTAAGAAGAAGTCTTTATTTGTCATTACGTATATTAATCTTGCTACACATAAACAACAAAATTACAAATTATATACTTGGAGAGCACATCCATTAAATCACTATTTGGACTTCCAAAACAATCACTTTTAAAATCGCATTAACATCATGCATCAGATATTTAAAAGCATTCTCTCCATTTAGAAATGTGTAAGAAGTTGAGACCCTTTTACAGTCCTTACTGGTTCTCAGTTCAAGTCTTTAGTCTATACTGGTCTGAACAACTAGTGGCTCTAACAATTATTAATTCTATCCCAGTGAGCATGATTTATTTAATTCTTCATGCTGGGGCCTTATCAAAGAGGGAACTATGACTGGCTTGGACAGCACAGAGCAGTGGTGCTGAAGACTGTCACCTCACTGAAGCTGGCTTGATTCTCAACTGCGGCTTTTCTACGTAGACTTTGCTTTCTCTCTCATTGCTTGTGTGGATTTTAGCCTTGGTGCTGCAGTTTCCACTCATAGTCCAAAGACACACACATTTGAAATCAATTTTTTGAAAAATTCATGAGTTAGTAGAGTCACTGCTCCTGCCTGCTGCCGTGTGTGTGATTAAACTGACTGTAGCAATGATTATTTGAGTGCATGGTTGTCTGTGTCATCATGTCCTGATGGATCCTGCCATTTGTCCTGTGGAAGAGGGACAATGCTCCAACAATATATCCTGCTGTCACACACATTGGTCTCTGTGGCTGCCTCATGTAATGCATTTTTCAGTGTTTACCTAGACTGCATCATGATCTCAAAAAATGATTTCTGGAAGTTCTTACTGCATTTCTTTGATTCTTTTTTCAGTGTCTTTTGATGACTCTTGCCAATTCTCTCCTCACTAGTTATTAATTATGGGACAGGTATGAGTCTTGGAAGATATTTAGACATAAAGCACCATCTGAGTCTTAGACATAATTGGCTGCACAAACATACAAATAGAAAATAGAAAAAATACACTGACATTTTTGAGTGGTTTCTTAATGATTTGAGCAGTTGGGTACATGTGGTATTGCACGTGAAATCTCATTCAAAAATGCATGATGCTTTTCTGTGTCCTTGATTGTATTTGGGATGACACATGTTTTTGCTGTTTATTTTTTTTTAATTTTTAAATCACGTTCATGAAATGATTTGTTACAAGCTCCCAAATTGTCTTTCTTGAGTCTTCAAGAAATAATATCAATGCATTTATATATTTGTTTGTTTGCTTGTTTTTTGTTTAGTTTGTTTTTTTATTTGTTTTTCAGCTAAAATTGAAAGCATGAGGTGATTAAACAGTGACCAATGGCACGTGCATTAAACTTAGGAATATTAAATATAAAACCACACATGTCATAAAAGAGTCCATTCATCCCTCTATTATAACTAGGTGTGTGTGTGATAATTAATAATTAACCCTGTCGATACGGACACACTGAATTTTGTCTGAGGCAGTCATGCTGCCTGTGCTTCTGTGCCTCCTCCCATTTTTTCGCATAAACTTTAATTTAAGAACCCAAGTCAGATGAAGCTGTGAAACACCGGCCAGCAGGGGTCCTCAGTGCACCATGTACAGTTCAATAAACTCTAGTCAAACGCTACAGACACTTCGAGTGTACAAGAACTTTATTAGACACATTAAGTGAAAGTAAAATTCAGTAACGCTCTGCAACATTTTTATTGACCGAAAAGTGAACATTAACGGCAAAAACAAACCCTTGAATCTCATTAAATATGTATGTACACATACTGTACTATAGCCCTTATACTTCATAAACTTTATGTTTGTGGCACAAACTGTTCTTCTTGGACTCTACGTATTTTTGTTTTATTGCATTATATATGTGTGTGTAAATAATAATAATAAATATATATCAGCAAGACATATCGGCTACACACACACACACACACACACACACACAGTATACGCAACACACACATAGCACACACACACACAGTATACGCAACACACATGTTCAGATGTAAG
>JBAMYA010037123.1:0-15533 GCA_037176975.1 Arrhamphus sclerolepis | reverse complement strand
GAGTCCAGCCTCTCTCAAGGAGTTGGGTTCCAGAGCCCAGACTGTGCGTGGAGGTGAGCCCAACTATTTCTAGTCGGTACTGGTACTAGGATTGGGTCGTCGGGGCCCCCATCCATGACTGCCACCCAAATCACACCATCCCCAATCCGGGCAATGTACACAACTTCACAGGTTTATGAACCACTCTTAGTCTGATCCATCAACTTGGACCTGTGTGCCTTGGGAGATTAAGCCCCAGGAAACATAGCTCCTAGGATCATTCAGATACTCAAACCCCTCCACTATGATGAAATGGCGGTTCAAGCATTTGTTTCTCATTGCCTTTAAAGGATGCTTTGAGAGAATATCCACCAATGTTATTTCACATGTTTGCTTCAATTCAGGTGAACTTTGGTGTGGATGTCCTATTGGTTCAGTCCACTTTAGCATGTGTCAACCCTAACTCTAACCCACCCAGCTGAACCAACCAGGACAATCTTTCAGTGAACCAAACTAAAATCTTCCAACTTTGATCTGGACTCAAAGAACCAATCTGCAAAGAGGAGACAGTCTAAAATGTAAAATTTGATGATGGATCATGCTCGGGTTCCCAAGCATTTTTTACCTCCTGTTGCTTCACATTCAGCATCTGGACAGTTCTGACATTAATACCTAGGAGACAGCTGCACAGGTAGACTCCAGGTGGTGCTCAACCTCCTCCCCCTTTGACCTCCAACAAGAACGACCTTTGAGCAGATGCAAAAAAGAGAAATTCCCAGTAGCTGGTGTACCAAGGCTACAGTCCTCCTGCAGCGGTCTTAGGTTTGACTCCCGGCCACAACCCTCTGCTGCATGTCTTCCCCGTCCTGTCTCTGCCCTGCTTCCTGTCTCTACCCTGTAAATACAGGCCACTAGAGCCACAAAAATATTAAAATAAGAGAGAAATTTCACAAAAAATTTGATTCTATGATTAAAGTTGGAAATGTTTGTCAAAAAGTTGAAATTTGATGTTGAAATGTTGTGATCATACGACAAGTTGTTATATTATATTATAACTAAGTGCACAGTCCTGACAATTGATCATCCACAAAATAAAATCCAAGCCCACAACAATAGCTCAGAGCTTGTTACCATGCTTGTTAATGATGACTAACTACATTACCTTGCTCGTTAATGACGATTAGGAACTAACTTGACTTCTTCTTCACTGCAGTTCTTCTCCATCATCCTCATCATCTTCATCGCTGAAGTGGCCACTGGTGTCGTGGCATTGGCCTACGTTTACTTTGTAAGTTGACACTCTTCCACTTTTCCTCATCTCTTCCTCCCCCATCTTTGCCCCTCTCTGAGTTTAGGTTTAAGAGGGTTAGGAAGTTTAGGAGATTTAGATTTAGGAGGTTTTGGGGTGTGGAGGGTTAGGTTTAGGAGCTTTAGGAGATTTGTGTTTTGTGTTTATGGGGTTTAGGATGTTTAACAGGTTTAAGTTGAGGAGGTTTTGGAGTTTAAGGTTTTAGGAGGTTTATTGATGACTGAAGGCTTTGAGGCTTAGGGATCAGGATCAGGATCCATCCACCATTCTTTCCATCTCTGCTTTTTCCAGATGTGCGATGTTGTTGCAGTGATCTTCAGCTCTGACCACAGCAGGATGACTATGGTCATTTGCAGTTTTCATTCAGTCACATTGGTGCATTTGGCAGAACAGAAATGACCTTGCACAACGGTGTGCATTTCTGAAAACAGTTTGTTAAAGCAGCACCACATAACAGATTACCAGCAAAAGTCGCTTGCATTGCTGTGTTTTGGAGACTGATTGCAAGAAACTGGACAGAATTCACATTCATGCCTTGACTGTTTTATACAGTAATTTAAATTAATAATAATAATAAAAAAGAACAAAAAGAACATCAAAACACTACATAGCACAAATAGAAAAAAGCGAGATTGTTTTAAGTACAATTTTAGGAAATAAGTAAAATATGTAAAACTGTAATATGAAGTGTTAGTGTTTACAGTTAGTATATGGTATTACAGTACAGAATATTTTGGATTATACACCTGTTCTCACTAAGAAACATTTGAATTATTGCGGACACAGTTAAGCTCCCAACATTCGACTGCACCTTTGGACCAGTGTCAGCCAGTGTTAGGCCATGCTTGACAACATGGTCCACAATCGTGGCCTTACAGCCTAGAACATTCCCATATCCCTGACCTCTTCTACCGCTTCCTCTGTTGTGCCTCCTTACCCTCCCACCACACATCCTTAATCCCCTTCTTCTTTCTGGCTGTTGAGCCTGATTATTTCTTTGTGGATCATTCATTGTGAGAAACTGTAAGGCTGTTGTGCTCAGTCTTAAAATGCTTGCCAAGTGAAGGTTCATTAGATGCACCTATGAGCAGTTCAGATCATTTGTTGATCATTGGTTTATCTAGCAGGGACAGACAACTCCAGGCCTCAAGGGCCGCTGTCCTGCATGTTCCCCTGCCACAACACACTGATTCAATTGAACATTGTTAATAGACTTGCGCAGGCTTGGATGGCAATCTGATGGTGATCCATTCATTTGAATCATGTTTGTTGTGGCAGAGAAACATGCAAGACATGCAAGACATGCAGGACATGCAGGACAGCGGCCCCCGAGGCCTGAAGTTGCCTATCCCTGATCTAGAACTTTACATACTCCCATTCATTAGTAAAAGTCATGACTGACCTTCAGTGAACTGGTGCTTAGATTTTCTGGTGGAGTATGGCAGTTTAGCAGAGTAAAGTCTAACGCATTGTTGTAAAGATGACAAATGCAATTATTAATGTGGGAAACAGCAGACATTTGTACAGAACTATTTTACATGATTATCCAAAACCTTTTGCTTTTTGTTTAAAATAGTTTATATGATGTGCTGGTTGAACAAATAGTTTTGAGAAATTTAATTTTGACCTGAAAATGCTCCAAAACGACTGAGAAAAACTGTCACCACAGAATCCAGATTAACTCATGGATTGCACATTAAACCACAGAATCCAGGTTAAATTTCTTCATCGTGGCTGGGTTCCAGTAAGTTTTAATTTATTGCTGATAACAGAACAGGAGCAGCTTTGAAGGAACTGTCGTCTGTGGAATCAGCCTGAATCATGGCTGAAGAGCTTCTTGGAGAAGCAGCTAGATTCTGTTTGAAAGGCTCTCAGCTGTCGAAACTCAAACATAGAACAGTGGACCAATCATGCTTCACTGCTGTCTTGGGTTTGGATGTGCTGATGAGTTACTGCAGCTGCTAATATGGTTCTGTCTTTAACCTTTTATAGGATCCTATGAGTAAAACAGCTGGTTCGTCTCCTGAAGTCTATAGGAGTTCCTCCTTCCTTAGAAGAAGACTGTTTCTTTTCTCCATCTCTATAAACATCAGACAGGAAGTCCATCAGGAACTTCAAAATATATGTAAATTTTGAGAAGCTGAAGAAAGGATGAGTCAGTGATTTATTCCAGTTCTCTAGCTGTTTATTTCCAGGTGCTTCACATAAAAGAGGATCTAGTTAATATGTGATGAAGAGGTGACGCCCACAGAACAACTGCTCTTCATGTAAATCAGCAACAGCGTTTTACTTTCAGCAGCTCCACATTTCAGTCGTTAATGTTGAAAACTTCATGGATGTCTCTGAACACATGGTCTGAAGGCTTCATCTGTGGCTAAAAAAAAAAAAAATAATGATAATTATAATAAAGAAATAGTTTAAAAGTAAACCCTGACCATTTCTGAAAATGAGTTCTGCCAGGGTGTTAGGGTCAGAGTTACTGATGCTGTGTTTGCCTTCTCCAGGCTGAGGCCATCCTGAGAGCGTGGGCAACCCTGGCGTTGCAGAATGACTATGGCAGTGATCCTGTGGTCACTAAGATGTGGAACAACACAATGACTGAGGTACAGAACATGAAAAGACCAACACCTGGTTGTTTCATTTCTCAACCAGAAAACTCTGTGAACAGTATAGAGACCTCATGTACCAATGTTACGCACAAAAACCTTTTGTATGTCCAGCAGACACTACTCAGTTCAATCAATTCAATTTAATTTTATATGTTTATATTTATTTACAACAATGTTGTTTCTATGCGCTTCTGAGAAACCCAGAGCAAAGCCTAACAGTGGCAATATTGAATTAAACAATAATTTTTTTTTTCTCTCCCTAAAACTCTACAAACAATACCCTATAATAACAACTCAGTGAACTCAGATTTCCAGCTTTGTGTTTTAGTACCAAATCCATGCAGGAGCAAACGTCTGCTCTCTACAAAGACCATGAAGCATGAAGTTCACCAAACTGCATCTGAACAAACCAACAAACTTTCTGAAAGTCAGATGTTTGACCCTGATGTCCAGAACCATGTTTGAAGGAAACCAAGACAAGCACCTCACATTCATTGTCAAGCACGGTGGTGGCATGTTCATGGTTTGGGCCTGTTTGCTGTTAGCCTAGCATAACTCTGTTTGTTGCTTCCAGCTGAGCTGCTGTGGTTTCTCCAACTTTACCGACTTCATGGGCTCCAAGTTTGTGGAGCAGAATCAGGGCAGCCTGCCACCAAGCTGCTGCTGGACCAGCGTCGCCCCCTGCAGCCCGGTTGAAGCACAGCGCAATCCTGTTAGGGTAAAATACAAAGACTGCACTCCAATTTACTTTCTTCAATAGTAACAGGAAGTTATACTGATTTATGAGTAGAGCAGAAAAGATATCAGTTTACTGTGAAACTGTTTGTTAGTGGAATCTAAAACTAAACTGGTTAAACTGGTTGTAGAAAACTAACCCAGCAGTTCTGTGCAGCTACAGGTAGTTAAATGCAATTTTAAACAAGATTTTATGTTCAGAAAGTTGTGAAATTTCTAAACTGCAACAAAAACATTTATCTGTCATCACTGATTTTGTTTGAATATTGTCAGTTTAAATTTAGGTTTGTATTGTATTTTAAAAAAAACTTACCAGATTTACTCTACAGGGAGAGCCCCGATTAACCAACAAGCCTGTTAAATCTGGTCTAGTCATAGTCTAGTGCTGGTCATTATAATTCAATTCATTTTTCTCTATATAGCATCTATATACGACAAAATTGTCTCCTGGCGTTTCTGAAAACCCAGAGCATGACCCCCAAGCACATTGCTGTCAGAGTTTAGGACCACAACTCTGCCTCTGGTCTGGAGTCTGGATTGTCAGAGTTTAGGACTATCAATAAACATGATCAGATTTCTGGATCAGAGAGCTGCTCCATCCAAAGCAGCTCCACAACCTAAGAAGTAGTGGATGGTGGCTTGGGACTACACCTCTAGCTGGGGACAGTCACCCAACCATTTTGGCTTCCACGGGAGCTTCTAGGGGGCTAACAGGAGACCTAGCCTTAACCTCAGTGGTCTGTTGCAGTTCTGGTAATCATACTGCTGGTGTAGTCCTGATGTCCACCTGTCTGGAGTTGGTCCATATCTAGAAGAATATTTTCTTCTTCAGGGCTGCTTAGACCAGATTCTTGTCCTTGTGGAGCATGTAAACATTGTTGGAGGAGTGGCAGCAGTCCTGGTTCAGTCCTAGTCATCATAGGCCTATTGCAGTTCTGGTCATTATAGTCCTGGTCGTTATTGTCCCCGTCATCATAATACTAGTGTAGTTCTGGTCATCATAGTCCTGGTCTACTCCTGGTCTAGTCCTAATCGTCATAGCCTGTGTCGTTGAAGTCCTGGTCATCATAGTCCTGGTCTAGTTCTGGTGACCATTGGAGTTGGTCCATATCTAGAAAAATGTTTTCTTCTTCAGGGCTGCTTAGACCAGATCCTCAGAGTCCTTGTGGAGCATGTAAACATTGTTGGAGGAGTGGCAGCAGTCCTGGTTCAGTCTTAGTCATCGTAGTCCTGTTGCAGTTCTGGTCATTATAGTTCTGGTCTAGTCCCAGTCATCATAGTCCTGGTCTAGTTCTGGTGTCCATTGGTCTAGAGTTGGTCCATATCTAGAAGAATGTTTTCTTCCTCAGGGCTGCTTAGACCAGATCCTGGAGGGTCTTGTGGAGCACGTGAACATCATTGGAGGAGTGGCAGCAGGAATCGCAACGTTGGAGGTAAAACCAAATGAATTTCTCCAGAAACCTGTTTTCACTTCAGATCAAAGATGTTTGTTTCTGAAAATGTCTAAAGAAGTCATGTGAAACTGTGGAGTCCATGTGTCCCAGAGGTTTAGTTGTACATGGCTGGTCAGTGAAGAAGAATACCAGTCATAGATCAGTAACAGCAAAGAAGAAAACCAGTTGGAGATCAATAAAGACAGAAAGAAAGAAAAAACACAGGCTATAGATCAGTAGTATTTCTAATAAGCAGAGGAAATAAAGCAACCAAAGTAGAACAAGAACAGACAAAAAAAAAGAAGTCTGAGTGGCAAAGACTGTAATGTATATATATATATATGTATATATATATATTTTTTTTAATCAGGAAGGGAGAGTGGGAATGTGTGATTCAAGGACGATTTGTAAAAATCGGTCGTTCTGGTTTCAGCAGTTGTCTTCTGTTTTCCAGATGGCTGCCATGACTGTGTCCATGTACCTGTACTGTTACCTGGATACCAGAGATGGCTGAAGCATCCTGAGAACACCTGGATGTCAAAAATGATCAAGCAACTGCTTAACATGTTGTTTAACAAGATTCCTTGACATAATCTAGAGATCTTGTGAAATTAAAAATAATTTTTAATTTCAGCCTTATATGACCTTTCTATGTATGACTATTGTATTTTTTCATGCAACCTTGCAGAAGTTTATCTCATCTCCTCTAGGAAAGAGTACAGACAGAGAAGTGATTCTTGTACATTTTGTGTTTTGTTGTTTTATTATTCATGATCTGGTTTCTATGGTAATATTAAAATCAGAAGTATAACAAATATTTATTAGGGACGACCGTTGAACTTTTATCACCAACTTGCTGGGTACATTTCCCCTGACACAGCTCATAATAAACCTTCTAGAATGGTTTAAATCATATCTGACAAGTTCCTTCGTGTTAATGATGTTTCTTCTACACAGATCAGAGTCTGCTATGTTGTCCCACAGGGTTCAGTACTTGGACCAATTCTGTTCACTCAACTATAGATTTCTGCCTCTTTAAAGCACAGAAAAACACTCCCTGGATGTTTCTGATCAGCTCCAGCTCAACAGTTATTGAAGGTCATCAGAACCATTGGTCCTGGTGACCGGCTCTCCTCTCAGAGCTGCTGCTTCTTGTTTCCAACCATCAGATAGTAGAAGTCAGAGCTGGAGGCAGGAAGCCACCTCGGTCTGTGGTCAACCACCGCGGACGGAAACATCCAGAGATTTACATACATTTGCCTCAGCGTGGCTTCGAGGGGCGCTCTGCTGGAGATGTGGAGGCAGAAGCCTCGTGTGAGCGGAGGAGACCTGTCAGTAAAACGTCACCCGCCCAGAAGAAATGGTTAACTCAGAGCAGCTGGAGCACAAAAGACACGTTTAAAAGTTAAATCAGTAAAAAAAAAAAAAATTTATTCATTCACATAAGAAAAAAAACAAAACAAAAAAACAATCCTTTATAGAACCAAAAACCAGAAACGGGATCTTCACTTAGCAATGAACCAAAAACCAGAAACAGGATCTTCACTTAGCAATGAACCAAAAACCAGAAACAGGATCTTCACTTAGCAATGAACCAAAAACCAGAACCAGGATCTTCTCTTGGCACTGAACCAAAGACCAGAACCAGGATCTCCTCTCAGCACTGAACCAAAGACCAGAACCAGGATCTCCTCTTAGCACTGAACGGACCCACAGGAACCATCAGCCCTGACACTTCACACGTGATCATGAGTTTTTCCCAGAACAGAAACACAGATGATCGTTTTCATCGTTACAAACTCTCGTTAATGATCGTTCCCAGTCTGAGCTGATGTAACGTCTCTGATTGGTTAACTGTCGGTTTGACAGCAGAACATAAACACCCACAAATAACAGTTTGTCAGGACACAGAAACTCGTCACTCATCACAGTTGCAGCTTTTCTATGAGATGAAAACATTCCTGTCATGGAAGAAGAGTGAAGAAGAAACGAGGACGACACTGATGCTCTGGACAGAGCTTCACCGCTTAGTTTCTGCTTAAAAGCAGACAAACCACAACAATGACCTTCAATCATCTTAATCATCAATCAGATCCTCAACAAACAGACCCTGATCTAACAGATCCTCATCAATCAGATCATCAAACAGACCCTAATCAATCAGACCCTGATCTAACAGATCCTGATCAAAAAGACCCTAATCAATCAGATTCTGATCAGACGGATCTTCAACAATCAGATCCTGATCAATCAGATCCTCATCAATCAGATCTTCATCCCCACCTAAACATTCAACTTCACCCAGCTTCCAAGAAAACAAAAAGGGTCTGTCTGAGGACCGTTCAGCTCCAGACGTCTGTTCTACTTCCTGATTGGACAGAAAAGACAAACCAAAGTTCCCTCTAAACACCACCTTTGATCCAAAAGTGAATACCCGTTTAGACGTTATAAAAATACAAGTTTATATCTGGAACCTCTAAAATATTCTCGTCTGTTTGGTCTGACAATCTGTCATTCATGGAAGTGTTCAGATCTGTGACATCACAGACCACAGCAGATTACTGACTCCACCCACTGTCAGCAGTTAGCTCACATCTTTGTTCACGTTCATTCTGTAACTCCACGAGGAAATCCTGCTTCTGATTTTTATTCATTGGTTTGTCAAAAATTGGATATTATCTGTTTAGTTAGACTCTAAAAGCAGCATTAAGATAGTCAGCTAACGTTAGCCTCTTCAAACTGAAGGATGGAGCCTTGGTGAAGTCCACAGTGATGGAGTACAAGTTCTGACTGGTTTAATGCAAGTTCTGATTGGTTTATGAGCCAGTTTCTAACTGGTTCTGACTGGTTTATGACACAGTTTCTGATCAGCTCTGATTGGTTTATGACACAGTTTCTGATCAATTCTGATTGGTTTATGAGCCAGTTTCTAACTGATTCTGACTGGTTTATTGATGTTTCATGGTACTCTGTGGGATGAGATTGATCATTGATCTTCAGGGACAATCTGATCCCTGATCAGGCATCCATGACGTTCTCTACAGAGACACTCTTAGATGAGAAGATGCAGAATCTGGATCCGACCACTGAAAAATCGGCCTATGAAGAGAGTTTTACAGACAATGATAAAAAAGCAAAATATGTCTGATGTCTAACAAACCTTTACATTTATCATCAAAAATAGATCTTTAAGAATGTATTTATATTCTTTTTTTCATTATTTGAAAATGTAAGGCCCTTAAAAAACACTGACCTCAATAGGTTTCTTTAAAAAAAAAATCAAAGCAGCAAAAAATAAATAGAGATAAGTTAAAATGTTTGTAGTGAAGAACAATGAACTCAGTAGTTAAGACAGAAATTATGTCAGTGTGTCAGCTTGAACTGTTGACATGACAACAACAGCCCTGTTGTCATGGAGACAGATGAAACCGTTACAGTCAACCAAAACTGGCTTTAGTGTCGTTGTTCACGCTCGAACTGATGGACAAGCAAAGTGTGTGAAAGTGCCTTGTTCTGCTCCAACATGGAGATCGATACATCCAAGATGCTGGATCCAGACTGGATCTTCAGAATCCCGTTTGTAGATGCTGAGTCCAGATTAGATCTTCAGAATCCCGTTTGTAGATGCTGGATCCAAATTGGATCTTCAGAATCCCATTTGTAGATGCTGGTTCCAGACTGGATCTTCAGATCTACATCTGCTCCACCGGAGCCCCCTCTTCTTTGGGAGGGGCCTCCAGGTGTATGGGGGTGACAGCAGCCGGTTTCTTCAAACTGGACATAAAAGTGAAGACAGGACAGAGAAGGACAATGATCAAAGATCAGAATGGAGGGTTCATGTTGATTAATTTTGATACCTGACTGAAAGGTTTTTGAGACTTTCTGGTCCAGTGTTTCTCAGTCCTGGTCTTCCAGTACCCCTGCCCTCCATGTTGTAGAAGCTCACCTGGCTCAGACCTGTGCTGACCTTGATGCCAGAGGAATCAGGTGTGCTGTAGCAGAGAAACGTCCTAAACCTACAGGGCAGTGGTACTAGAGGACCAGTCTGAGAAACACTGCAGTCATTTCATGACTCGGTGGTTTCACTTTGGCAGGTAGTTCTGCTATGAGGAATATTGGACTTAATTTTGACAGAAATTTGTCCTTCAGCCACCTACATGGACTCAGCAGTCTGTTGGGGCATCAAAACACAGCAGGATGGATGGTTTGAAGATCAGACATGCTCCTCTGTGTGGTGGATGGGGGAATGACCCAGGCTTTACTTACGAGTACGGGGACACGGGCACGGCAACAACCAGGACATGATTCCTCTTCCTGAAGAGTCTCCAGAGGCCTCTGTGGTATCCTCGGACATCCAGGTCCCACACATGCAGGCACTGCCAAAAACTAGAATGTTCAGATTCTGTTTCAGCTTCATTCATCTATGTCAAACCTTGTGCTGGTACCTTTGCCAGTTCAGTCCAGGTGGACGTGTCTGTCTCAGACTCCATCTTTATGAACATGACGTAGGTTTTCCCCTCGGAGTCGGGAACAAACGAGTCCTCACAGGGGTTCTTGGTGTGGTCCAGCACCTCTGCCTCTCTGCAGCATAACAAATACAGTTACACAGCATAACCTTAAGCCAGCATTCTGCCAGTCTTTACACCACACTCACTCACTTCAGCAGCTTCTGGATCTCCAGCTCATAAGCGTCTTTCTTCAGACTGTGAAGGACAACAGCACCAGAGCGTTATGCTTCTGCAGAGTTCTGTTAATAGAGGAAATAACAGCTGATGGGGTAACACACCTGTCCACGTTCTTCAGCTGCACATTGGGAACCGTGTTGAACTTGTGCTTCTTGAAGTAGACCTCCTGCAGAGCAGAAGATGACTGAAGGGCTACAGAGACCAGCATCATCATCTGACTGGCTGCTGATCACAACCTTTGGTTGCCACTGATTTCTAATAACATTTTTCCCTCATTCCTTTTTGTCAGTAAATGCATCATATGGCATCCCTGAAAAATTTGAAGGTACATTTTTGAGAAGACAAATAAACACATCATGATGATGTAGTAATGTGGATGTTTCCCACTGCATACGTAAAAGAAAATATTACAAAAAATATAATATGACATCCACCCACCCCCCCGGAAGGATTTTGTTGTTTTTAACACAAATATCAAACATTCTGGTATGATTGCTGAAGAAATAAAAGAGAGAAAAAAAAACACATTCTACATTTGGGCCTTTTCAGAACTGGTTTACTTTTCCACACCCACTTCAACTACAGAACCACATCATGACTTCATCAAGTCTCCTCCAATGCTGAACCTCCTTCACTGAACTCAGAGTTTGTGTAAAAGACCAGATTTAACAGCAGATGATATCAGCACTGTCCTTCTAAATGTTCTTGTAGTTGGTGTTTGTGAACACTCTCGTCTCCACGTTAACCAACGCTGCTACAAACAGGATCTATAGCTGCTGGTTTGAATGGGGTCCATAAAAATATTTTAATGGTTCAGAGAACGCTCAGTAAAAACCTGATTGATCCTGATATGACTGGATCCAGAAACACAATACAATGTCTGTTAATGAACATTTAAACTTGTGAACATTCACAAACACTGACTGCTGCTTTTAATACTTTAAACGTTCATCTTCTGCTGCTGGAACATAGTTCAAGAAGACAGTCTCCTTCAGCATAGCAACAGTTTTAGTTGTGGGACCAGTGCAGTAGCAGTTTTAGTTGTGGGACCAGCACAGTACCAGTTTTAGTTGTGGGACCAGCGCAGTTCCAGTTTTCTGGCTGTGAGCCGATGGTCCAAAAGTAAAAATCTGGCGCTAGATCGTAACTAGAATTGGAATCACTTTAGTGGAAACTCTCTGGTCTTTGTCTCTTGTTCCAGCTGATCTGATGTTGACTCTCAGCGTATCTTTGTTTCCTCATATCTTAAAACAATTCAATGAATTAAATCAGATTAGGAGATGGAGACAGCCTTGCTAAAATAATTTCCACTGAACTGGATGACATTAACACAATATTTACTGATTACTACTGATTAATTGAAGGTTCTGGAAGTCCAGTCTATGGGAAACTGAGGGCTTGATTCAAATCTGACTGGTGGGAGGAGCTGCCCAGTAGGAAGTGGGAAGTAGTAATGTTTTAAGGCTTTTAATCTGTGCAGATACCATGCTTGGTGTAATTTACAGTTTGTGTCTTACGTGGAAATATCCATTCATATTGAGGCCGATGATGCCAAAGTGGTAGGAGCGTGACACGTCGGGGATGATGCACTCTCTGCCTTTCCTCTGCTCTGGCATTCGCATCCACATGTCCCAGTCCCACAGCTAAAAGACATCAACAACAGTAGACTTAACACTTACGGATGAGGGTTCCACTATATCCGGAGCATTTAGGATTCATTCTGATTTCAATAAACACTTAAAACTGGTAAACGTTTGTAGCTGATATCACAATATTTTTTTTATACTAAACAAGATTTCCTGATTAGAGTTTAAACAATTCTCAAGCTTAACATTTCCCCAACAGTCATCTGAAACTGGACTCAATGTCATTTTACCCATCTGAAGACAACAAAAACCCTCTGAAATGTTACTGAAACAAAAGAATGAAAAAGTATCCATCCATCATCTTCCTCTTCTCCAAGTGATGAGGCAGCAGTCTAACTAGACAGGTCCAGACCATCCTCTCTTCAGACCAGCTGAGAGACATAATCTCTGGGTCAGCTGGCTCCTCTCCATGTGGAGGAGCAGCGACTCTACTCTGATGATTGAACTTCTCTTATCTAAGAGAACTGCCCTGCAGAGGAAACTTGTATCCTCCATCTGGTACTTTCAGTTGGTGACCAAAGATAGATCCACCTCACCCTCACAGATCAGATTCCACATTACTGCAGATTTTAAATGGCATTTCTATGAGTCTGGTAGAGAAAGAAATTATGAAATATATTTGCATTAAAAAGAACCTCGGTGCAAACTACTCTGAGCTTAAAAAAGAGAAAGATGTGGTTGTTCCCTGAAAGCCTGATCTGCAGGATTTCACACCAGCAGGGAACATTCAGACACAATCATCAAAGGTGTTCATCATGGTGAAAGTGACTGCACCTTCTCAGGCGTTGGCCATTTTGGCTCCAGTTCGTCCTTGTAGATGGTCTTCTTCAGCACCCAGCCCAAACCAGGCATGCTCTCCACCCTGTAAAGGAGGGCTGGATCCTCGGCAGTGTGCTCGTACCCCTATGCAACAATGATAACAACAGTCAACACCAACAATGACAGAATAAACAACAACTAGGATAATGACCATGATAGCATGGGTCAGTGACTTTTCAGAGGAAAAAAAGACAACAAAAGTAACAGACCACTGACTCACCTGGCTCAGATACAGACCACTGACTCACCTGGTCGTTCCATGCTGAGATACAGTACAGGCTGTCGTCCTCTTCCAACAGGTGGATGGTTTGACTCAGGAAACTAAAAGAAAACAAAGAAAATGATCTTTTTAAACACCGACATCAACATTAAAGCAGCATCACGTAACAATGCATTCTTTAGCGCCCTCTCTGATTGAGAAGTGCAATTGTCTGTTACCACCATGGAGAGAGAAAGTGAAACACAGCGATCCTAGCGGTAGCCATCCTATTGAAAATAACTCTAATCCCTTAGACCTGATTAAAAAATATATATATATATGAAGAAACAACACTGAACTTGTACACCAAAAAATTATTTCAGGTTTATATTGGGATGATCTACTAAATGTGAAGGATTCATGTGAAATTTAGTTTCTTTAAAAACAAATAAAATAAAATAAAAATAAAAAATCGAAATTTCACAAATACTGTCAGAAAAGGACTACAAGCCAGAGTCGCTCATATGACATCAGCACCCCACACAACTGTGAGGATGCTGTGTTTTGCGCCAGACTGCATCACCAGTCAGAGACGGATGGATGCACATTTTTTTACTTTTCCGAAGGATCCAGAAATACTTCAAATGTGGATTGCTATAGAAATTCTCCACCAACCATGCTATGTAAATCGTCATGTTGATTACTCACCGGCAGACTCAGCGGTGACATCATACACTCAACATTTAGTCAGTGTAGTCTTTTAACAGCTTATTGAAAAGCATTAAAAACAATTAAAATGGCTAAAAAAAATTTAAGTACGACCACCTGAATCAATACAGCCGCTCAACACGCATATCATATGGAAGCCATTATCATAACTTTTAAGTGTGAACCGAATGCAACTTTTTGAACAGAAATTCCCATTCATTTTGCCACAGAGGTTGGAACGCATCCAGCAGGGATGAGATCACTTTCCCTCCTTATTGCAAATATCGTTGCAATGGAAGCCGGCCACATTACCTCATCTCAGGCTTCTATTACCAAGTAAACTATGAGCCAGTCAACAAACAACTAACTTTAGTAAAACGGTCTAGAAGGCAAGAAAAATATGTGACTAATCCAATAGCAGCAAGGCTAGGACAGTGCAAACCTGCAGCCCTTTTTCACTTAGCTCATGCCAGTGATCCAATATTGACTTGTGTATGGGAGGTCTATTCAGGGGTCCTGGAGAGGAGGGTCTGTTGGATAGTGGAATCTGAGACTGAGGATGAGCATTGTGTTTTTCGTCCCAGTCGTGGATCAGTGGACCAGATCTGTACCCTCTTTGGGATCGTGGAGGAGGCATGGGAGTTCACCCAACCAGTCTACATGTCTTTTGTGGACTTGGTGTTTGACCATGTCCCCTGGGGACTCCTGTGGGTAGTGCTTCGGGAATATGGGGTGCCAGACTCCGTTGTACAGGCCAGAGCTTGGTCTGCATTGCAGTAAGTCAGATTTGTTTCTGGTGAGGGATGGACTCCGCCAGGGCTACCCTTTGTCTCCGATTCTGTTCATAACTTTTTTGGACAGAAATTTTCTGTCCATAAATGTTATGAACAGACTTTTATGGACCAAAAAAGTCTGTCTGTCTGTCAAAACACAGAAAAGTCTTCTAGGCACAGCTGGATCAGGGGATCTGGTTTGGTGACCTCAGGATCAGGTCTCTGCTTTTTGCAGATGATGTGGTTCTGTTGGCTTCATCGAGCCGGGACCTTCAGCTCTCGCTGGAACGATTCAAAGCTGAGTGTGAAGCGGCTGGGATGAAAATCAGCACCCCCAAATCTGAGACCATGGTCGTCAGCCAGAAAAGGGTGGAGTGTCCTCTCCAGGTCGGATGAGGTCCTGTCCCAAGTGGAGGAGTTCAAGTATCTTGCGTCTTGTTCACGAGTGAAGGAAGGATGGAGTGAGAGGTTGACACAAAGATCGGTGCAGCATCTACAGTGATGAGGACACTGTGTTGGTCCGTCGTGGTGAAGAAGGAGCCGGGTCAGAAGGCGAAGGCGGTGTCTGGTTGGTGGTGGCCTGGGCGTCTCTCTACCTGATGGCTCCCCTTGGGGTCATGCTGGGTATCTGGTCCTTG
>JBAMYA010037102.1:0-15536 GCA_037176975.1 Arrhamphus sclerolepis | reverse complement strand
TACATATGTAAAGGGGAAAAAAAAATGACAGCAGCATGTTGTCAACAAGTGGCATCTATACACAATCTTCTGAAAGCTGCCTCAATAGAGAAACACAACACACACTTCTAGTGGGCCATAAGAAAAGTGATTTAAACCTCTCATGGCTGACGAATGAAATGTCACCGTATCTATAATGTAGACTTTCATAATGTGTTTGGAATTAATTTTTGAGTTACTTCCTTGCCTCCTCTGTCAAACAGAAAGCTGGTGGATTAATGTTTCCTGACCGAGCCTCCCTGTACGTGCTGGCCATAGAGGACAGGCAGTACAAAGACTTCAAAATACATTGTAAGTGCAGCTCTGGTGTTTGTATGCCCCACAACTTACATTCTTTCCATCCGCTTGTGCTTTACTTAGTGGGCACTATGTGGCTCTTGGGTGGGTTTCACCAGGAATGTGTTTGATGGATGAATGCTTATAGAAAACTGCCCACACATCCACATCACACAAGTGTAGGCGAGTCACGCAGTAGCTTTCCAGCACAGCTAATAATTTTGAACTTTTCCTCTGACACAAGACTGGGGGCGATAATTGGTATCATAGGTCAACAAGCCTCTCCATCAAACATCCTACTCAGATCCTTCCAGGATGACCGTGGGCGATATTTTTTTTTACTGGACTCAAGGCATAAGAGTAACACTACCAACATATTGTTAAGCCAGTACACAATCCAGATAACAAAAGGCAAACAAACACAACAACAACCAAAGGTCCTCCTACACCCACTCCTGCACACATCTGAGAAATTATACAACTAACAAGCATATAATTCTCAGAGATAGTTATATCATACTAGTTCAAACTTTGCTCAGAAGAGTTAGTCATACACTATATTGCCCAAAGTATTCAGTCACCCATCCAAGTATTCAAAATCAGGTGTTCCAATCACTTCCATGGCCACAGAATATAATAATATTCTAATATTATATAATATATTATATAATAATATATTATAATATAATAATGTATAAAATCAAGCATCTAGGCATGCAGACTGTTTCTACAAACATTTGTGAAAGAATGGGTCGCTTTCAGGAGCTCAGTGAATTCCAGAGTGGTACTGTAATAGGATGCCACCTGTGTAACACCTGTGTAACAAGTCCAGTCGGAAAATTTTCTTGCTCCTAAATTTTCCACAGTCGACTGTCAGGGATATTATAACAAAGTGGAAGCAACTGGGAACAACAGCAACTCAGCCATGAAGTGGTAGGCTATGTAAACTGATGGAGTGGGCTGAGCAGATGCTGAGTCTCATTGTGTGCAGAGGTCGCCAACTTTCTGCAGAGTCAATTGCTACAGACCTCCAAACTCCATGTGGCCTTCAGATAAGCTCAAGAACATTGCGTCGAAAGCTTCATGGAACAGGTTTCTATGGCCAAGCAGCTGCAAGCCATATATCATGAAGTACAATGCAAAGCGTCGGATGCAGTGGTGTAAAGCACATCGCCACTGGACTCTAGAGCAGTGGAGATGTGTTCTCTGGAGTGACAAATTGCACTTCTCCATCTGGCAATCTGCTGGACGAGTCTGGGTGTGGTGGTTGCCAGGAGAACGGTACCTGTTTGACTGTATTGTGCCAATGTAAAGTTTGGTGGAGCGGGATTATAATGTGTGGTTGTTTTTCAGGAACTGGGCTTGGCCCCTTAGTTTCTCTGAGATTTTGGACAATTCCTTTCTCCCAACTTTGTGGGAACAGTTTGGAAATGGTCCCTTCCTCTTCCAGCATGATTGTGATCCAGTGCACAAAGCAAGGTCCATGAAGACATGGATCAGAGGGTTTGGAGTGGATGAACTTGGCTGGCATGCCCTCAACCCGATAGAACAACTTTGGGAGGAATTAGAGTGGAGACTGAGAGCCAGGCCTTCTCGTCCAACATCAGTGCGTGACCTCACAAATGTGCTTCTGGAAGAATGGTCAGAAATTCCCATAAACACACAGTTAGACAGCCTTCCCTTCCCTCAGTTCCTGGACACTGTGGGTGCTCGGAGCATGTTTTCTTCTCCGTGTCATCAGCACCCATGCCCTGGGTGGGATTGGCGAAAGGCCCTTTCTATGCGGACTTTGCATGTTCTCCCCATGCTCCCTTGGGTAGCTAATGTGAGCTACCCTCAGAAAAACATGCAGCAGTCCTGGGCTATACATTGCCTCCCCTGACCAGCCGTGGTGCCTGAGAGGGTGGGGAGAATCCAGCTGGTATGTCTGGCCAGAGAAACCCTTCCCGTAGAATGAAAAGAAGGGCCTGCTCACTCCTCAAGTCAATAAGGAGACTTGAGCTCAGCGCAGGGCTCCCTCTGCCAGGGTTTGGCAGAGGGAGAGCAATGCCCAGGACTCTAACTTAGATAGTGAGCACTGGGTGAGGGTTTCTAAACCATGGGATTAAAAAAAAGGATGGGATGCCACTTAAGTTCATATGTGAGTCAAGGCAGGTGAGCAAATAGTTTTGGCACTATAGTGTACTTTGCCATGCACATATTGACGACAGACTTGTTTCTACCCTGACTAAGGGCCCAGTGTGACATTGTGAGTTAGAAATAGACTTTTGAAGGATTCCAGTAGTCTAAGATGTGCCAGAAATAACTGGACTTCACACTCGCTTAAATAGTTGGGCAACAAGAGGCCCAAACACACTAGATCCCAAAAGCCCTTGATGGCTTATGCCCTATACAACATCGCCACTTCCCCAAAGTACTTTTCAGGTCATGGCAAAGTTGTTTGCTTACATGCTATCCTTAGACGCTGAATGAATAATGTATGAAATGATTAAACTTTAGCTACAAGAATATGTAAGGCAAGCAAAGAGTCTGAGTTCAAGGAGACACAACTGTTGTTGTTGTATAACTGCACTGAACCAAACTTTCTGCACCTCCTGTTGCTTTTGTAACAAAGACAAGAATGTTACATATGTTTGACATTAACAAACACTAACTGAAAACACAGTGTTAAAGTAATTATGTGATGCTGTCTGTACCAGGGTGGGAAAACGTATATGGTTTTGACATGACCTGTATCCGTAACGTGGCCATGAAGGAGCCCCTGGTGGACGTGGTGGACTCCAAGCAGGTGGTGACCAACTCATGCCTGGTCAAGGTTAGTCCTGTAAAACGCTGATCATATTTTAGCTGATGATTGATGATCAAATTTGTCTCAAACTGCCAGTGTTGTATTAGTGTCATCAGTGATTATAGGCCAACAGGGCAACATATGCTTATACAATGGTAATTGTTACTGACTAGATTTCATTTCTGACACTGGAGTCACACTTAGGAAAACAATTACCACACTGGGTTAAATTACAAGTCAAACACTTTGCACAGAGAGACACTTTGTTGGAGCCTATCCCAGCTGTCACAGGGAGGGAGGTAGGGAACACATCAGAGGATTTCATAATCCATCTCAGCCCTAACACACACACACAAACACACACACACCACATGCTTGCACTCTTACATTCAGTCAGTTTAGAATCACCACTTAATCTGATATGTATGTCTCTGCAGTTTGGAAAGAGCACCCAGAACCACAGTTGTCATGGAAGTGTCCCCAGACAAGATTCAAATTTGCGACCACTTTGCGGTGAAGCAATAGAGCAAAACACTACAGCATATTGTTCCAACACCAAGTTTTAATATACAGCTTTCACAGTTGGTCAAATCAGAGGATACAGTTCCCAGAATTTCTCTTTTTTATTCCTCAGTTTTCCCAGTCACCTCAGTCTGCTGAGTCTGTGCTTCGTTTACCTTGTACTTGAAGCAAGTTATTTCTTCACGTCTGCCCCATTTGCACCATCATGGGGCCACACTCCTTAGACAACAGAACATTGCTACAATTTTCAAGTTCGCATCTCATCTAGGGGGCAAAGTAAAACAAAAACCTTACAGTTACAGACAGGAAGGAGTTATCAGTATATCATGATCACATTTTATCACAGACAAGGATGTTGTTGACATGATGTCCATGATATTACTGACATTACTGTACAAGGACACATAAGATCTGGCAAGAGGTTAGAAGGAGTTTAATCTTGATGTGTTGCAGTTCCCCCGTACAAGATTCTCATGGTGTGAATTAGACTTGTGAGGTGTCATGCACGTGAAACAGATCCAGTTTATATGGCTGTGCTCCTTCTTATGGTGACTTTTTTTTTCTTTGCTGACAATGATTACATGGCTTTCTCACCTCTCTCCAGAAAGAATATTGTTGTGTGATCACATCTTCACTTATGTGTGCGATGGCGCTCTCGTTTAAGAAATATGACTAGCAAAACAATCAGTCAAAAGAGTTGAAAGCAGATTTGCATAATGATTATAGGGAAGCTGCTTGCCTTTGGATTTCCTGAGCAGAAAATCCTTGCAGCAATGGTACCCCGCTGGTAAGCTATTGTCTTTAAATGGATTACCAAATGATCTAATTAAAGTTGCATAGCTGGGGAGAAATTTACACATGAACCACTTCTTTAAACTTTTTGGAACAATACTAAAGGAGGATCATTAACAAGTATATTTTAGAAGAAATTTGTTTAATTCTAACAGACTGCATTAAAATGCTCTTAAAGGTTTTATTTTTCCTTCAGAGCAATTACATGAGGGTAAACACTGATGTGCATTACAATGGCATTAAAAACTTCGAAATGTGACTTTGAGAAGTTTATAATATACCACCAGAGCAAATACGTGGTAATTGCGTTCATAGGAGTGATATATTCTTTTGTTAGGACAGCAGGGGGAAACTGACATCAATAATGCATCGTTTATATTGCCAGCCAACATAAGGCTCTTTCCTTCACAATAAATATGGCATCTGGCACCAAAGCCAGCAAGCAAGTTATGAATATCTATTAGCACTGATGGTACATGAAAGGAGATGATGACAGCAATACCATCCTGCAGCGTAGGTTTCAGGTGAAATGCAATTTCTCTGTTGCACTAAGCTAATATGATCAAGTAAGTCACTGTCATCTAAGCTAATACAGGATGTTGGCAGTGCTGTTAACACAGCAGTAAACCACAATGTGGAACAACATGTTTTTATTTGAAAAGGACCTATTGACACGGTGCTGTATTAGATACCCAGTTAAACTGAGTTGAACCAGGGAACATTTGTGGATTTAGGTCCAAACTCCATGAATAAACGACTCCTGGATCCTGACAAAAGTAAAAATTCTCAAACAGCACCAGCCTGTTCTCCTCATCCATCTCTCACCAGCTCTATTGGCTTCCTTACAGCTCAAAGACAGACCCACCAGAGTTTACTAGCAATCTTCCATCTTGGAGGCAGCTCTTAGCTTCTTAATCTCTTGGTGTCCTTGATGCATTGCACGTTAAATGAAAATTTCAGAGTTTACTTCTGCACCACCTTTTCCCATCTGTAACATTATTTAAGAGCATTTAAAGAGTCTTTATGTTTAACAGGAGGTGGATATCTACACAGTAAAGCCTGAGGATCTCTCATTCACCTCAGCTTTCTGCTTGCAAATCCAGAGGAATGACTATGTCCATGCACTGGTCACTTACTTCAACATTGAATTTACGAAGTGTCACAAGAAGACGGGCTTCTCCACAGGTAAGATATGGCAAATGTTCTCTTCATTTATGTGTAGGATGCTTTATTGTGTGTAGAAGCTTGAATTTAATAGAGGTACAGTTTTATTATGTGATCAGGAATCAAGGTCCTCAGCATAGAACCAAGGGAAAATGATCAAAATGATTTTGTTTTAACATGAAGTCAATGACAGCAGCTGGTCATGTTACAGATGCGTAAAGTACAGAAGAAAACATTCACTTAGATTTTTACTAAGTGAAGCACATGCTCTTTCAAGTATAAGATTACATGTTCTTTATCAGGACATGAAAAAAAAGGATCTGGGCTCATTTGGGTCTTTAACCTAAAACGTCAGATGAGCAATACATGACATATTGCATTGTTTTGGAAAAAGAAAGAAAAATGCTGAAGGATTCTGTGAAAAGTGAAGTAACTATAGTCTGCGCACTCTAGCACAAACTGGAACTGGAACTGGCCTCATATGAATCCAATCCAGAGGTGTTCATGGTCAACTCAGTGGTGCCCAGGTGCAGCGGCTATGAAAAAAGTCCAAATCATCACCCGTCCATTACCATGACTGACAGTAGGTGTGAGCTAGCTATATAGGCAAACATCTCGGCCTTGGTCTCACCTCTTCAAAGGAGACTGTCCCAGAATTCTTTTGAAATCTAAACTATTCTGCCATTATATTTTCAGAGAAAAGAGTATTTCTCCTGGAACCCCTTTGAAACAAGCCATACCTGTTCAGTCTTTTCCATTTCTAATTGGCCTCTCACAGTCTTTAACACTAAACATACTAACTGAGGCCCTTGGGATGTTTGCAATTTTTCTGACCACGAACAATCCGATTTGGTTCAAAACATGCTGGGACATTGTAATCAGTTAGTTGACCATCAACTTGCTGGGATGCTCCCTGGAAAACTGGCAACTGTCTAATCATTATTGTGGTAGAATAATGGACTTTAAAGTGTTTGGAAATGGCTTCATAAGCCTTCTCAGATTGATAGTAAGCAACAGTTGCTTCTCTAAAATCATTGCTGATGCATTTTTCTTTCACTTTGTGTCAACACACTCCAAAGTGCTCCAGGCAGGTAAACCACCAATTAATCTAGCTTTATAGAGGTGGTTAAATTTTCTGGGCATTAGTAAATAAAGTGCATTTAATTAGACACATCTGGATGTGCTTATCCTTCTAATTCCAGTGGAAGCAGGACTGGTCCTCCGAGTTTCCCACAGACTGCTTTTGGCTTGTTTTTTCTTAAATAAATAATTACATGTGTGTAACATGTCATCTTCTCTGTCTCATCTGAGGTTAAATCTGCCTGATTTTAAGGCCTAAACAGATTTCTTTCCCCTCTGTTATGTAAAACCTTAAATAATCTGTTCTTTGTTTGTCATATGACTGCACAAGACATTGTTTGTTGTCTCAGGTTTAACTGTATTTCTGAAGCTTATTGTGTTTATCCCAGCCACAGATGAATAAATATCTGATTAATCTGATAGAAAGAAATTACTGAGCTTCAAACTACCCAACTCAGGTCACCGCTTCAACAACAACAGACTTATGTAGCATCTTTCTACTCCAGAAACCTCTCAAGCCAGTGGCAGAAATTCAATTTAGCCTTCCTTCTCATGTAGATTGTGTTAAAGGTCTGAAGGTGTTTATCAAGAGTGATCACTTTAGATCAGATGAAATGATCCAGTCAGGGTTGGCCACTGTGTGAGCGTGTTCAGTCAAAAGCAGTGCATGACTGCCCTCTAGTGGAGCTGGAGGAAAGAAGTCACACATTAAATTTGAGAGGAATTTCTTAGCTCTTCTGCTGAGGAAATAAAAATCTATGGATCATATTTTATTTACTCAGTGCAACATCGCAAGGACTTTGTGAATTCAACACAAAGAGATGTGGCGTACCATTTCCTAACGTCAGCTTGTACTGTCCTTCCCACTGCCCTATTGATTTTCTGCAAGTTTTAATGTTATGCAAGTCTCCTGGTGTCAGAACTCAATAGCCACCTGCCAAAAACTTTAAGATACAGACCTAAACTTACACACCAGAGAGCCAAATTGTGCTCATGCTGTCCTCCAGTACACTGGTAACACAAGGCATGAAGAATCCAGAGAAAAAAGAAAGCAGAGGTCAAAGATTACATTTCATGCTGATCAGAAGAAATGCCATTTTATCCACTGCATTAGCATAAGAAGCAGAGCTGGCCTGTAAGTATCTGTATTGAACTACATCAAAAAAAAAAAGAAAGAAAGAAAGAAAGCAAAATACTGAGAGCCAAGCATGTGCACCAGGCATGCTGATTGGCAGGTTGTTTTATCTATGGACTCACAAAGAGCTTCTCTTTAAACCCAGAGCAACCCAACATGCCCCAGGAGTTGCTGGCAGAAATTCGATTTAAGAGCTACTGACCCTCTGAATCTTGGCCAAGTCATTAATGATACTGAAGACAGTTTGGAATTCGCTCACATTTGTTTTGCAGGTTTTACCTATCAGTCACGTATGGTACACAGTAGAAGAGGAACTGGTGATGGAAGAAAATTGACTATTGGGTATTAGGGGGATCATTCATGTTTTGATGGTCTTCTTTACATTTTTACACAGTTCTTGTAAACTTCTAACAGTCTGATGTTGGTCTTCAATAATAATAACAATAATAATAATAATAATAATAGTAACAATAATACATTTTTGGTTTCAAGTTGGGAGAAACCACTGTGGTCCTAGTTGGATAACGTAATAATCTTTCACTTTCTGATAGGTCAGCAGTTGTAGATATAACCGCAGTAATGTTTCGATAAGAAAAAAATATGTTGATAATATTTTATTCTGAATGTTGGCATCTGTAAATGCACATAAATCACATCTTTTTATAATCAAGAGTCCTATCTATCTACCTAGCTACCTACATTTAAACTCAATCATTTGTCATAATCGTTATAATGTTGTTATATGTAGCTCCAGATGCTCCGTACACCCACTGGAAGCAGACAGTGTTTTACCTGGAGGACTATTTAACAGTGCGAAGAGGAGAAGAGCTTTCTGGCAGCATTGCTATGAAGCCCAATGAGAAAAACAATGTAAGTATTGCATGTAATGTTAATATTGTACAATATATGTATATTTTTTATTATTTCTACCACATATTCTTCCTACTATAGATCATTTTATTCTTTGACTTGTGTACCAGGCAATGACGCAGCTGTACTCTAGCAGCTGACCTTGTCCATGTCCTTCCTTCTCCCTACGGCAGAGAGAAGCTGTGTTTGCTTTCTCCTGTTCTCTGACATAGGTCACATCTTTATTTAACATCACAACCTGCTTTCAGGTCAAAATCGAAAATCTGACTATATTCTCTTGTCTTAAATCCTTCCTTGTTGTAGGTTTGATCAGTTCTTCTTCCACTGTGCCTGACCAGCTGATTCTTTTTAGTTATTTATTTTTTTGTCTCTCTGTTTCTCTTCTCACACCCGCAGCGTGACTTGGACTTCACTTTTGAACTGGATTTCAAAGGGCAGCTATGTGAAGCAGCTATAGCCCACGACTACAAAATGCGTTAAGATAGACAGCGGTGCCCAACTTACTCCAAAGCACGAAAGGCTGACAGACACTTGTGGCCACATACAGTTACAAAGTGGGATGTGAGGGGGTCAAAGACAACAAAAAGAAAAAAAATAAATGAATAGGCCAAAGACAGAAGTGGGCCTCATCTATGGAGTCAGTAAATTGTACAATGACACTGACTGAATGTAACACAAAGCACATCAGGAGTGTTTTCCCAAACTGATGAGTGATCACGATGTGTGCATATTTGAGGAGTAGTGATGTACTGTGTGTTTTATTCAGTATGTTTACCAGAATAATCTGGATCGTATGTAGGGGATAGACCTCATTAATTGTTGATTTCTACATTCTGTTACGCATAGACAGTAATTTAAGTGGAATTATGTGATAAGTACTCCAACAAATGATCGTTTAAACATTCTAATTTAGTTGTGTAAAATCAACCGTGGTGGAAAAACTAACAGTAAACGAACACAAGAGTCAAGGACAACAATTATGAAAGGCTATATATTTGCATTGTCAGTGTAGCAGCAGGTTTTCTGTGCAGTAGAGGGTGTCAAAGCTCACAGCGTGGATCAGGCTGGACCCCTTGTGTGCTCTGTGTTGTCAGTTTGAGCTATTATGTTGACGAGTCAGTAACATTCGTTTCCATTCCTTAAAGCCTTGACCAAGTGCCCGACAGTTACTCATCCTTCTCCACACTGCTAAACACACAGCACCAGGCCATTAACAGTTAAGTCACAACTTCGTTTAAATATACAGCAACTGAAATGTACATAACATACAGTCCAAGCAAGCATGGCTGCATTGCACTTTTGGTTCACATTCTAATAAACTGAATCAGAAGAAAACATTTTTTTTTTCCCACTTGTGCTCTTAATAAGGTCATTGCCAAGGTATCCATGTTTTAAAGACATCAATCTAGATGATCTTAAGAGGTGTTATGTTTAAACTTTGACATATGTTTCCCATGTGTTTCTAATACACAGCAAGGGAGGCTATAAATACTGTAATGTAAGTATTCTCAGCCATGACAGGTGCTAGAGCAATTAAAATGTAATAAAAAAATGAATAGTATATTTGTATAGGAGCAATGCAGAAAATTGGTAAGGCATTCAATTACTGAATTAACAGTCAGTCAAAAATAAATGTTGTAAAGTGTGACATATTTTAACAGCTAATGTTACTTTGATCACTAGTTTGATTCTTTGTATTTTAGAAAGGTAGGTAACAAGCAAGAAATACAATGTTATGAGTCATTAATGCATTCTAAATTGCAATAGATTTATTGAATAAGTCTTATAAATTGGCATGTTACTTGCACTTGTATTACACATCTTTTTGTTCTAAGTAAAATACCGAATGTTGTCAAGTCAATTTAAGAACTGAATAAACTGCAGTGTCCAAACCCACCGGGTAACATTGTACAGTTAATCAACATATAATATATATGTACTATTCTTTACAGGAAAACCAGACGTCCAGACATACATAGAGCATCTCTTCTTTCAGTTGAAATAAAGAAAGAATTACAGTTCCAATTCAAATGTGACTCTAAACTAAATCTTCAGATGACCTCAGACCTCAAGGACAGTTAAAAAAACAACAACAAAAAAACAAAGACCACATCAGTTACAATGTGTTACATATGACCAAACTACCAACAAAAGCTTTACAAAAAGATAGTGTGCTGCAAATTTATTTTGATTAAGTGACTTAACAGATAATGTGTTTTTATGTCCACCTGAATGTGTACTAAAGGTGAAAGAACAACAGTCTAAAACTAGTACACGTAACAATTATATCAATGGTAATAAAAAGCCCAAATTCTGTAGGTAAGGGCCCTTTCAAGGATGAATAAATATTTGCAATATCTGAAATTATATATTTAAGTTTGACTGAACATCATATGACATAAAACTAGAGGATTTGTAAACCCATACATTTATAACAGTGCAAATAACATATGCAACACGTGAACATGTGAAAAGACAGGCTGCAGACAGTGGTGCTAACAATCACTGTATCTTCACTGGCACTGTGTTTACTCTATCAGAATCAGAATAACTTGGTAAAGGGTAGTGCTACTGTAACTGTGTTAAGTGTTTATCTTTTAGCAGCAGGATCGCTTCTTTTCTGACGGGCTGCTGACCAGCTGGACTGTCTTCTCCTTCTCTCGGTCTTCTTGCTCTTTCAGAACTCTAAGACACATACATGCATTGAGGGATGAAGAAATAAACTATTTCTGACAAAACAATTCTCCATACATAATTTGACATGGTGTTGTGTTTGTATATATATTCTTCTGCAAGGATCATTTAAAAATGAACAGAGCTATAATACCAAGTAAGACTCTAATACTATATACTACATCTGAGAACATAGAGAGAAAATGATGTTCCAACTTTTTTGCCACTTAATACAATGCTTCAGTATAGGAATTGTCATGCATCATTTTTTTTTGAACAAATAATTGCTTTATATATAGCCTAACATAGTTTTTTTTTGGAAGTGAGAACTTAAGTCTTGCTCACCTGGCTAAATATACCATGGACTCAGACACGTTGTATCCAGAGCACGCGCTGCATTCGTAGAAAGTCATCTGGATGTCCTTTAAAAAAATATACATATATAAAAGGCAGCTGGTGAATATGGTGATGTCTTCATACCTTATACTGTTTCTAATTATTTGTAATTTTTTTTTCATGTAAAAAGAAACAAAACAAGCTCACATGGTCATTTCTAGTACCTTAAAAATTACACTAAACATTTAAAGGATAAAATGTAAAGATGAAAAAGAAAAAAAAAGATTTTACAAAGCAAACACACTAATCCAACATTTCAATCTGAACCCTCTCATTTGAGAAAGTGAAAATTCTGCTTAACAGAAACCATGAACTGACCTTGGCCAGCATTTCGCCCAGCTCCTTCTGAACTTGTCTCTCGCTCTCTCTGTCTGTTTTGTTTCCCAAGAGCATGATGGTTGTATCTTCACCTGCACCTTCCTGTGAAGAGAAAGAAGTAAATAACAGATATATGATACTGATCGATGTCCAGCACTAAAAGAACTGGCCAACATTTGTCTTCTTTGGGAATAGATCTTTGCTCTTCTGCTGGTAATTAAAATAAAGCAACAACTGGGAGGGTGTAAAACAGAAACATCAACCAGAGTGTGATGCAGACTTCTACTCTCCTACCTTTACACTTGTCAGCCATTGCCTGACAGCTGTAAAAGTCTGCTCATCTGTTATATCATACATAACAACCACACCATCAGCTTTGCGAAAGAACTGCTTGGTGATGCTTCTATATCTGCAGGAGGAACAGAAGAAAGCGGTTAAAGCACTCTGTTCTGTTTTTATGCGTTCTAAAATTGCTGTGATTTTACTCTACGACATGTAAACTATGAGAATAAATGTTTCCAAGTGGGAACCTTCAGGATTACATTAAGTTCAAAACAATGGCGGACATTTAATATGTTCAGGTTTGTTTGCGCACAAGAAAAAACAGAGGGTTCCTTACATGTTCTGGTTTAATAAAACTATTTTGAATCAATTGGAATAATTCAATTACAATAAACACTAAATAAACACAAATTAAAAAGTAGAAATTTAATATATTATATTTGATAATATTTGTGAGTTCAATCCTCACCTCTCCTGTCCTGCTGTATCCCACATTTGTAGTGCTATCTGGCTGTTGTCCACATTTATTGTTTTTACACTGTAGTCTATACCTGAATATGGAGAGAAAAAATACAGCGTATGAAGTTCGTTTCTTTGTTGTTGTTTTTTTAATAAATGTATTGAAAATAGGCAAAGGTGAGAGGAAAATAAAACAAAGCACACAACATAAAGAAATTTGTGTTAAATTATTCCTTTGTTGGAAAAATCCTTCATGGCAATGAATCTTATGGTGTCAGAGAGCCTGTTCATATCCCTCTTAAGTGACGCCACATTTGTAAGGAACAGTTTGTGGAATGAGCTGCAGAGTTGATTATGGGGGTTGTGCCCATAAAGGATTAGCCAAATGTTCTCCGCCAATGACAAACACCTTTTTTTTTTTTCTTGTTTTGTAGCTGTTAGCATCCAACTGGTAGCAACAGTGAGCAAAAGTCCTGCTACAGTGGTCAGTTGGTGTTTGCTCCAAGAGTCACAATGCCACATTTTAACTGGATGGGCAACTTCAGGATGGTGTTCCCCAAAACCAAGTTGATGCATTACTTGGGAGTGAGACTTAATACCATCTGCAAAGTGAAGGCCACATTCCAAATATAGAGTGATGTCAGAGACAGGCCACCGGAGTGGGTGTAGACAGCACCCTAGGAAGACCGTTTCCTCATTCTGTCAGGACCACTTGAGAACCACTGGCATGAGTCCAGATTCCGCCTATGGCATTTGGGTCACGGGGTCAAAGCATGGCGAAGACAAAGAGCACTTTGGTGATTGCTGGTAATTTTGGCATCTTTAGCACAGAGTCACATCTTTTGGTGGAAGCAGTGTGATGGCTTGTCATTGGAGGCAATCTCAATGTAGAGAGATATTGGGATGAGGAGATGCTAGGCTCCTGTGTTGTGGCTGGGCATGGTTCTTCTACATGCTACTAAGGTTCCTGTTTGTTAAATCAACACTATTAAATTGCCAATATGTCTTCAATCTGCCAACTACATGAAGTATGTGTGCGCTACATACCCACAGTGGCAGACGTGCCTGCGTGAAAGCAGTCATCACAAAATCTCCGAAGAAAAGAGGTCTTTCCGACACTAGAATTACCCACAAGCACGATTTTGAAGAGACGATCAGGTGCCGAGGAACCACTTTCCTCCTGACGAATTAGTAATAAAGGGAGAAGAGATTAACTTTTATGAGAACCTTTTTCCTGCCATCAGTGAAGATGCTACCATTTTTTAAGTGTTACTCACAGACTTCAAATACAACCATTTGTGCCTCACATGCCTTAGTGCTGTCACACTAATATTAGAGCGACCAGGACTTTTACAAAAAGAAAACAACGCCAACCCACTTTTCTCAATAATTGTAAGAAAATTCTTTTTTTATTTATTTCAGTTTTAAAACTACTGTGTACAACCACTTCTTGGATGACATCTTTACGACTTTTTTGATTTATGAGTACCGGTACCTTGTGGTGTGAAGTCACTGTACATGTTGAAGCCAACCATGAAAAACATACTGTAAACTCACTTAATAACCTTCCAATTTTGATGTCATAAAAAATGGAAAAAGAAACAGACATAACTAAATAGTATTGTGAAACCACTTGAAATTCGAATTCTAAATAACATTAGGATAATATTTGGAATTTTGGGGGGTCAAAATAGACACCCCCACGGTCTTGTTTTGTGTCACAACCAGGGGTGTTTATTGGAGTAATATGCCACTCAGTGTCTACATGCTTACATTTATGCTGGTTTCCTTGCCAACAGGCTGAGCCCTTGGAGATGTTGGAATTTGCCTTTCTTGCACATGTTCCACTGACGTTTGTTGAGAGGCTGGTAATGCAGCTGGGTAAATATCACTCATCACCAAGTCTATTGCTTCTTCAGTGTCTGAGTCTTCCTCTCCTTCATGACATTTTTGGAGAGGTGCTTGGGCCTGAGACTTATTGAGCAATTGAGGGAGGTGATCTTCCTCGATTGAAATGATCCTCTGAAGGTGTCCTCGAGCCTCAGTTTGGAAAGATGGCTGGTATGAAACGCTAATTAGGTTCCCCCTTGTTGAACTGGAAGTCGATTCTTCCTCATCGTCACTGCAGATACAGTTATTTTTATCATAAATACACAGTAATGACGATATTGTATAAACTGTAGGAATCCAAGTGAAAGATACAAAAAAATACATTTTATTAATTCAAATTCTCAAATGTATCAGTCTGTGGTTTACAGCTTACCTTTTGAAGACTTCCATGTTTGTGTGTTTCACACTTTTGGTGAAAGCCATTTGCTTCAAGCTTGGTGTTTTCTTCGAATTCTGAAGAGCCAGATCACGACATTTCAGTTCATTATGTGATAATATTCAGGAATCAGCTTCTTTTTAATTTCTTTATTTTATTTTAATGTTTGTGAGATTTTTTTTTAAAGCAGCACAAGAAATGTAACATAGAGAGGGGCTTAAAGTGAATTATTGTGTATAACACACACCTGAGAGCACATATCTCTTTCATCTCGCAAATGTTTGTTCATTTCTCTGGATAAAACAAAGAAAGAGAGATGCTGAAGACATAGTGAGAACTAATTATTGAGCTTTCAAAACTTTCCAAGATCATGACATGTGGACACAGGTGACATCTTTAACTGTTTGGAACATACCACCGTTCAGGTTACAAAAACTTCCATTTTCTATTTAACTAGTCTTAGACACAATGCAATG
>JBAMYA010037071.1:0-15537 GCA_037176975.1 Arrhamphus sclerolepis | reverse complement strand
AATATTTCATAATTAATCATTAGTTTATTTTTTCTCCATTTCCTTTCCGCCGCCCTGCAGCACCTTTTTAATTTCTTAATTTCCTCATCATTCATCCAGGGGGATTTAAGTTTGGAATGAAGCGTTTTTGTGGTAAGTGGAGCAACAATATCAAGAGCTGATTTGAGTTTACATTTGAAATTATCAACAATGAAATCGTAGGGTGCAGGTAGAACAATTGGAGGACATTTGTCTAAAACCTTGATAAAATTTGTAGCCACTTCAGAGGTTAGATAGCGCTTCCTCACCGTTTGCACCGAGATCTCCCGCTGAATAAAACCAGTGATATTAAAAAACACAGTAGTGGTCGGACACAGCTAAATCAACGACAGAGGACACACTAGTGGTCAGGCCGTAGTAAATTGCCAAATCCAAAGTGTGCCCTCTATTGTGGGTTGGCTGTGGCTGTTGAGTAAAATCCATAAAATGTAACATGTTTAAAAAGTCCTAATTTTCTATCCTAATATCTAAAAATGTGATTCTGAGAGCTCTGCACAAGATTTCCTATGTGCCTTGACTGTTGGTCTATGTACAAATGGCAAATAAAAACCTTGAATCCTTGACTAAAGGCTTTTGTCATTGACCCTGGAGACGAACTAATCAAGTTTAAATTTGTGTACTAACATCTTCCTGGCTAACTCAAACACAGACTGAAACATTCAGTTTTTATGTTAAATGTTGATGTTTTTTTGTTTCATATTATATGACATTGTTGCACTTAAAGTGACATGAGCATAACAATATGACCTAAGACTTTGGACAGAAGCAGAACTGAAACTAAAGACCTTCTGCATTGTAACAAAGCCAGCTGACCCACACCTCCACATGTTCTGGTGTCACTTTGGGGTCTGGAGGTGTTCTGCTGAGATAAAGATGACACCGGCAGCTAACATGAATGCTGGGAGGCTTGGGAGAGCTACAAAGAGAGTCTGTGAAGTTTCAGTGTGTTTCAAGTGTGTTTGTATCGAAAGGAAATGGCTTTGTTTGAACGCCAGAGCTGAAATCTAGTCAAGACAGTTTCCAGCTCAGAGAAAAAAGGAAATTCCTGCATTGTTTATACACTGAAAACTTTTGATGTGAAACAAAAGAAAAAAGAAAACTTTCATCTTTCCAGCATGAAATCCTCCATGTTGAATGTTCATATATTTTATCCATCTATGAGCTGAAACATTTAGATGTATGTGTGTTTAAAGTGGTTTTTATTTCTTTCATGCATAGAGAAAAATAAATGATTGACGGTTAAAAAAAAGATTTAATCTTTAATATTACCAACAAAAATTCACAAAAGCATATACCTTAACCCTTAGAACACTAAGCATTTAAAACTGCATTTTTCTGTTGCTATTTTTAAAGCGTATATTGAAAGGCTATGATAATGTGCAATATCCAGTGTCATATATCCTTTTTTTTCAGCACACACTACAGATTGCCCAGAATGCAGCAGACAGGCTTTTAGCTGGTGCTCCTAGATTGCACCTCATTACCCCTCTTTTATCCTCTTTACACTGGCTGCAGCCTTGATTTTACAATTCTAGCTCTGACTTTTAGAGCTTCCGTGGCCAAGCCCTAAAATATATTTGTGATCTTTTAACTGCTTATGCCTCAGCTCGGACATTTAGGTTTACTGAACAAAATTTATTGGTCCCAAGAACTTGCTGTAAAACAAGATGAGATCTTGTATTTCAATCCATCAACCCTCGATTATGGATTGCTCTTCCTCTTTCAATGCATCTGACCAACAGTGCTGACTCTTTTAAAAAGCAAATGAAGACCCTTTTATTTAGACATGCTTTTAGTTGACTGAATACCTTGACTTTATCATTTTTGCTTGATTTTATATGCTGTTTTATTTCTGTTTATTAATCTGTTTGTTTTAAATTTCTTATTATCTTCCTCTGCATTTTATTGTAAAGCAATTTGCGATCTTTATCTGTGAAAAGTTCTCTGGAAATAAAGTTGATTGATTGATTGAAAAAAGAAAAATGTCATAAAGGTTTCATTTATGTGTATTCATATATTTACAGAGTCAGTGACTTATGTAACAATGTAGTTAAAATGTTAGAAAAAGTAAAAAATATATTAAGATATCTTGCCATCCCAAAAGTGATATAAGATGAGATAAAATGTACTTTATTGATCCCAGGGTTAGGGTTAGGGGAAATTATTGGACAGTAGCAACATGATATACAGATAACAGAAAGTGGCAGCTTAACATTAAGTAGAAAGTAGAAAAGTAATATCTAAAATTCTCTGACATATTTGCATCCAACACATACATTAATGGTAAATGTGCAAAAACGATAAATTATAAATAATGTGCAAATGTTGCCATGTGCAAGTGAAAAGTCAGTTGTGTGCTTATGACCAAACATTATTGGGAGTTATTGTACAGGGTGATGGCAGGTGGAAAGAAAGATTTCCTGTATCTCTCTGTTCAACCGTGAAGTTTTAACAGTGTGTTGGAGAAGGAGCTCTGCTGTCTGTCCATGGTAGGGTGGAGGGGGTGGTCCAGGTTGTCCATGATGGATGACAGTTTTTTCTGTGTTCTCCCCTCCACCACAGTCTCAAAGGTCTCCAGCCTGAGACCAGTCACAGAGCCAGCTCTCCTGGCTCAATCTGTGTGTGTCTCTGGCTCTGATGCTGCTCCCCCAACAAACAGCCGTGAAGATGATGATGCTATATGAGCTCTTCTGTTAGCATGGTTCAGAACCCTCAGCAGAGCTCTGAACGACCTGCAGATGAGCCAACTCCTTCTGGTTTAAACATGTAAAGATATTATAATAGTCTAAACAAGATGACACCAATGCATAAATTATCATCCCCTCACTCATCTTTAGAAATCATTGATTTCAATTTAAAGATGTTTTTTTCATTAATTGGAAAAAACAATTCCTTAATTATTTTAAATGGAATTTTAAGGACATTGCTTCATCAGAAAATTACACCTGAGTTACTAAGGCTGTTTTTTACTGAATGGCTCAATTCACCCAAGTATTGTTATATTCCAGTTATAGTGTTCTCTAGGGTGATGAGTGTTTCTATTTTTTCTGTATTTAGCTGTAGATAGTTCTCACTTAACCACTCTTTGATTGTTGACAAACAGTTAAAGAATTCAAAGTCTGAGCCTCAGAAGTCCTAAAAGAGCATTACAGCTGAATATCATCAGTAAAGAGATGGTAGGGGATGTCCCTAAACTGCTGTATTATCTTCCTTAAGGAAAGGATATCGAACAGGAAAAAGGATTGGTCCCAGGAATGAACCCTGAGGTACTCCACTTTGAAGATCAACACGCTCAGACATAATCTGGTTTGCTGAAACACTGAAACCAGTTAGATAGGAGGAAAACCATTTTTGAAAAGATCCTGATATCTAAACAGATCATGGAGTCTGTCTATCATATGATGATCAACTGTGTCAAGGCAGAGGAGAGGTCGAACAGGAGGTAAGTTATTCATTTCCCCAAATCAGCTGTCATAATGTCACTGGACACTTTGAGCAGTGCTGTGTTCAGTTGAATGGTTTTTAGAGAACCCCGACTGGAAAGTGTGATTGTGGTGGCAAGGTGTGGTTCTGCTCAGCTGCAGAGGAGAGCTGAAGCTGCAGCTCAGGAAACAGCACCTGAGAGGGACTCATTGGCGCACCTGCGCACCTGTCCCTCAAGGTCACTCTATTTAACCGGCAGGACTCTGACTCTGGGAAGACGGGACTGCCAGACCAGCACCCTGAACTATGTGTGTGAGAATTTTGCACTGAAAGGTGCAAAAAAAAAAAAAGAAAAGAAAAGAAAAAATCTTTTTACAGTGATTTTCTAAGAAAAAAAAAAAGATACATCAGAGGGACATAAAAAAGACTTAATTTTAGCTGCCAAGGCTGAGACATCATCCAGTGTGACAGGCTCAAAAGAAAACCAGAAGCATGAAGGAGATTCAATACCGGATGACCACCAGCAGCATGATGGTGGTATTTTTTTATTTTAAAAATGTCATCCAGTTTAAAATTATATATTGCTAATCATATCAAACACATATCTAGCGGTCAATATCAGGATAGCGTGTTCCTGGCAGCTTGTTCTCTTTAATATTGGACCTAATTCAGCATACAAATCCAAGAGCACTGATCTATTAACAGTCATCGTCACGATCCAGGAAATCCTGGTGGTCTCTAAAACTCTCCATCTTGATCTTTTAATCCTTCAGGAGTGCCAGCATCCTTTATGCATCATTACATGAGCATCACCATATTATTGATATGTTTACTCAGAGATTAAGCTGATTGTTACACGCCTGAATCAATGAATGATCAGTGTTATCTACCCCTATAGAATATAACTGAAAATGGTTTGACATGTGAACTTACTGCTGAGTTATTATGGCATAGTAATGGATCAGTGCAGGAACACATCTATAATACTGCAGGATTGGCTGTTTATGATTATGCAGATCTTCAAGTGAACTGAATGTGATGTGAACTGAAGCTAAATGTCTGAGATAAATGGGCTTCAATTCACCACCTCACCATCTGTCTTGCCATTTTGCCCTGTCTTCAAAGTGTGTGTGCAAGGTACAGACTTAATGTAGAGTTGGACACATACTTGTCTTTTATTTTTATAAATCCCTAAATTTTGTGTGAAAAGTAATTTACACAACTTTCAGAACCTTTTTGTGTGTATGCAATGTTTATAACTGAGGCTCCTGAACTTTTAATGAAACATTTTGGCACTTTTGTGTTGGGCAGATATTACATTTTATTTATGGACTTTCTAAAAACTGTTTTTTCATTTTTCTGTTTTTATTGAGCAGAATTTATGTTATGTTATGCTAATTATGGACTTTCCATCGCAAAGTGATGTCTTAAACAGTTTTTTGGGCTGTTAATAAGTTATGATAGATTTACGGAGGTTGTTCTGTATAAACCAAATGATGCCCTAAGACAGTTTTGCTTTGTTTTATTTTGAATTGTTTTCTTTTCTTTTCATATTAAAAAGTAATAAATTGTGAGAATGGGAAAATCTATGACCATTTGTTGGCATTTAACATTTGATGAATTGAAAAGTGACAAACAATAATCCTTAGATTAACTGGAAAAACAATTAGATTAATTTAATTGAAAAAAAAAGTTTTTTGATTAATTGAGAAGAAAATAATTGTCAGCCCAATCTGAAATAATGAGATTGAAACACCACTAGTGTTTGATATATGTGCATCTTCCTTTTCTATCTGGTTGGTGATGAATCTTCTGAAAAAATATGTTATAACAACTCAGCAGGTGTTCAGAAAGTTTTGCTGTAGTTAATGTACTTTTTTGTTTTTCCTTGCAATCTCTTTGAATATCTTTTTAGTTTGTATTCATGCGATATTGAATGACAATTAATCATGACCCATGCTGCAACAGTCAAGGAAAAACATGATGCAAAGACACAAACTCACAAAGAAACAAGTCTTGCCTGCAGCAGAAATTTCTGGACTGAGATGACAGGGAGGCAACCAAGCTCCAGTTCAAAGAGGAAACATGCGCGCGCACACACACACACACGCACACAGTCACAGCAAATCACACAGTTGATCCAGTTGCGGCGGGTTGCATCATTATGAATGACTGAGGAGAACAATGATCCTCAACCGATGTGGAACTGATTACATATTTACATATTTGCAGAAATATTATTTGAACTTTTTAAGCTCAATCATAAAACTTGATCCATTCAGGTGAAGGGAAATAGAAATCTTCTATCTTATTTATTACTGACACCAGCAGTGAATTTAATGTACTTTTTCTAGTAATAAAGTAGTTCTACTCTGTGATATCAGTACTTAACTGAAGAATCTGTGTAGTGTCAAATGTATTACAAATCAAAAACCTAAATCTATGAACCAAAACCCAAAATCTTTAACCAAGATATCTAAATTTGAAACAGAGTCAGTTACAAATTCTAAGAAATAGGATTGAACTCTGTTACAAATTTAGATTTCTTGGTTACAGATTTTGGGTTTTGATTCGTAATACATTAGGTTCTGAACTGATGTCATTTATCTGAATATTCATTAATGGTTCATGAATGACACTCATTCTATATAATCCACACACATCTAATAAAGTCCACAAGGCCTTTTGTTTGAGGACAAGTCAAACTTGTCCTCAACCAAAATATTAAAGCTAAGAGAAAAATGAATAATCAAATTTATGTAGTATTGATCTGTTGTTGCTTACATAATACTTCATGATGGACATGTGCCCTGAATTTGCAGAAGTAAGAATGAAGCTACAATAAATCTGTACGAATCAAAGTACTTTCAGGTCCCAGTTTTACAACACTGAGGCATCATCAATGTTACGTAAGAGCAAGCATGAATAATTATAGTATCTAAGCTAATTAGTCTGTTTTATGCCTCTGTGACTTCTTTTAACATGTGGAATAATGACAGTGAAGGTTTTTAGGGTCACTTCATTCCAGTTAAAAAAGACGTCATGGCTCAATGAGTTACTGCAGAGAACTCTTTAAAGTTCCACAGCCTTTTCATTTCCTTTCAATTAGAAAACAACAATAACAGGTAGCTTTTAAGGTTGTTGCAGTTTGAAAGGTTTTATGGTAACAATACTCACGCAGGCTGTGACCTTTAAACCATGCTCAATAGAGGCTACCTGAGTGCCATAAAATGGTGCTATTTTTATCCACTATGTGCAAGTAATGCATGGCATTTGGGGCTTTTTACAGACACGGCCACTTCTAGCAAAGAAAACAACAACAGAAAGTGGAAAATTCAGAAATTCTGAGTATGTTGGGCCTCCTTTTTGAAGTGGACCCTAGGAAAGAATGGAGACAGAGAGAAAGTGACTTGTGATGGAAGACAAAACAAGAGATACCAATAATTAATTTTACCACATTTTCTACCTTCAAACAACCATGGTGTAATATTGAAATGCTGCAGAGTGTAAAACACATCGATCCACAGCAAAGAAACTACACATCTATGTCTTCATGGATTACTTGATGAGGGTAAATTGGCTGAAAGGTCTCTCTGTGCAGAGAAAATGGAAAACATTAATTCAGCATCAGAGGAGGGACAGTACAAGGAAGAACATCAACTTGTTGAAGATTGCAAGAAATTCCAGGCCATCTTCCCGTCATGACTGGTCTGGCTCCCAGCTTCTATCCAGATGGCAGACTCCCTGGAAGTAGTGCTGGAGTAGTCCCAACATCCTTCTTCTGCCTTTTATGGCATGCAGAAAACAGCATTGTTCAACCTTCTGATGTCCACTCTGAATATGAGTTGTCTCTTCTCATTCATAACCACCATCTTAGTTTATGCAAACTGAAAACAGAAAATGCAACCTTCTCAGCTCCTTCAATATTAATCTCTTTCATTCTGGTTTGTTTTTCTTTTTTCTTTTTCTTGGCATCTGCCATATTCTTCTTTTTTGTTTAGCTGCAGTTGGCATACAAAGTGTTGCACTATTACCACTGCCATTACTAAATTAGTTCTTCTGACTGTCATGTAAATGGAGACACAACGTGTGGATGGACCAGGGAGGAGGTCAGCGCTGTTACAGTGGCAGTGATGGAAAAGCAGTGATTATTCAATTCCTTAGATTCAGTTCCTCAGATTTAGTTTAGGATGTAGTTGAAGTGGAGTGATAGTCAACACAAGGAGTTAACATGGCGGACTGCAACATCTCCAGAACAAGCTAATTAGAGGGGTGTTTTTGCCAACTCATTCTACTTTTCCCACTTGCCTGCCCTGGTCATCTCACTACATCCTTGTTTGAAACCTTTAACAACCTCTCACCAACACTTTTGTTGAAGTCTTCTGCGATCCAATATTTTGTTACATGACCTTATTTTCCTTTTCATTCTACTTTTTCCTCAGATTTTTCCTCCCTTAATGGGTCAAATTCTCACATTTCTCTCATCTGTTTTCTCTTTGACTCCCTTTCCTCCTTGTTGTTTTGATTCATCCAGTTAGTTGCGCGGTGGGAGTAAAATGGAGGGTAGCTCCGAGATTTCACCAGGAGTAAAGTACAGTTTTGATTTTGCTTTTTTCATCTGTGTCAGGATTTCCACTTGTGCATGCTGAATTCATTTATCAGTGAGCCTTAGACAGAAGTGGTGAGTAGACAAAATAAAAAGAGAGAACAGGAGAATTGAAGACAGTTTTGAGTGGACATAAGCAGTTGTTCACTCAGACGGGGCACAAAATGGATCCAAAAGCAGATCTCGGCAAGATACAGGCAGTGTGTTTTATTGATAGTACCTCTCTCAAGGGGGTAGGGCAGAATTATAATCAACAAGCTTGGACCAAAAGCCAGAAAATCAGAGTAAATATCTGATATAATATAATATAAACAAATCCAAACATCCAAATGAAGTATCCAATAAACAGGCAGTGGGTTTATAAATCGAAAAGCACAGTCTGGTAATCCACACCAGCCACATTCAGTAGCTGCTTGTCTGTGGACTTTTTGCTTTCAGTTTTGTCACCAGTAACTGAAAAGCTGTTCTGTTGGATTAAGGTCAGGCCACTTGGCCATTGAAGAATATTCCATTTCTTTGTCTTTGAGATGTCTTTACTGCTTCCTCAGTATGCTTTGGGTCATCCATCTGTACTGTGAAGAGATCTCCTGTCAGTTTTGTAGCATTAGTCTGAATGTGAACAAATATTTCAGCCCTAAACACCCCAGCATTCATCTTACTACTTCTGTCAGCAGTCACATCATCAGTAAAACATCAGTGAGTTTGTTCCATTGGCAGCCAAACATACCCATTCCATAACACTGCCTCCAACATGTTTAAACATTATGTACTCTGCCTTGGACCATGAGCTGTCATGTTGTGTGGTGGTGGTGAGGACCCAAAAGCAGGACACCAGGGACCTGTACTTCGAAGCGGGTTTAATGGCTTATCTGGGTAATATCGACAGTAACTTCATCGCGTGAGGACTAACTTCCCTACTAACCCGTACTACGAAAGATGTATAGGTTTTGATCAAGGCATGCTGCCATGGCAATTTACGCCACGTCTAAAACCTGGTCCGAGCAGTTTATGTTTTTGGTTAACTCAAGGTTTTCATGTTTCATTTCATAACATTTATAAGTACCCTCCGTCCACCACCAACATCTCCCAAGACAATGCCAGCGTACCTGGATGATCCATGTGATATTGAGGCACAAATTCTGAGGGGTTGAGCTGAAGATCTTTGTCCGAACAGGCTTAATTTCAGTCATGTTACACGGGCTCAGGCCAAGCTCGGGCTTGCAAACCATTTTGCACACCATCTTGCAGAATGCAAAACAGAGAAAGACACTTGGGTGCACCAAAGTCTTTGCACCAGCAATGAAGGCAAAGTCTGAGGTGTGGAAAAGTCTTGACCATGTGCATAATAAAAATAATGAACCAGGTGGTAATATAGGCTAACAATCATACAGTCAAGGTAGCCCATTTAGGAATTAAATAACTTTACATTTAGGTATGTCTAGGGTGATCAAATGTCCTCTTTTTCCTGGACATGTCCACTTTTTATGCCCTGTCCAGGGTGTCAGTGGGGGTTATAAATTCTGATGTAGATAAGCCAAAGTAAAACAAGAATGGATTATTCAGACCATTTGTCTTTCAATGAAATAGGGGCTGTGAGGGATACAGTCTATATCTACAAAGTAACCTATCCCTGAGCTGCCAGGTGGTATAATGGTTAAACAGCAGCCTACCCAAACAATAGATCTACGAGTTCAAACCTGCCACTTAATATCTATATTTTTCCACTTCGGCCAGACGACTGTCTTTTTGGGTTTTCATTTCCAGGTTTTCATATGGTTACCCTAGGTATGTCCATCACTGAATTATGTTGCATATAGGCATTATTAATTCAAAATAGGTAATTCTCCCAAACATTTCAGACATTACACAGGTTAATAATCATATGTAACATAGATTTAAAGAACAATTCAAGATAAAAAAAAAAAAAAAAAGAAAAAACCTTACTTACGCATTTACCCGATCAGCAATTTGTTGCCAACAAGCCTGCCTTGTTTTATTGATGTCTCCGTAGTACAGGCCCAAGGAGGCAGCAGATTCCCATCAGAACAACTTTTATTGTGCAAGTAGACATATCTCCAACTGAACAACAAGATCTGAGGAACAGAAAAAAACAGGTGACACTATGGACTGGCCAAGAGGAAGGGATCGACAAGACAATATGAGACAGGTGCAAAACATAAAGGAAGATGGGACCATGGAGTCAAACAAAATACAACAAAATAAAGACAGATCTTAAAAATAAAACAGGAAGTAAGTTTAACAGCAACAGAAAACCAGAGAAAAGACAAGAACAAAGGAAACCCCTCAAACCCAGCATCAGGTGTTCCTTTCCTTCTACTTCAAGTTTACCTTTGTTTCTCCTGTCCAAAGAATCTGATAACACAACATAGGAAGGTTGTTTTAGATGTTTTTAAGTAAAGCTTAATCTGACCTTCCTGTTATTGAATGTAACCAGTACATTCATGTGGGCGTTCATTAGGTGTATCAATTTGAGAGTGATACGCCTACCTTCTCCAGAGAATTCATGACTTTTGCTGATGCTGTGACGGGGTCTTTGTCTACTGCTCAGTATTTCTGGCACCATCAGTGGTGGTTCCTTGTTATCATGGTAGCCAAGGGAGAAATAAATAGTAGCTGTTGGGGACAGAACTCAGACAAAGAGCTCGACCAAGCATAATCCTCCAGTTTATCCCACGTTCTTTCTGTGCTCTTTTTCTAATTTTCTAATTAACCTTCTTTGTTCTCTCAGTCTTCTCTCCTTTATTAGAGTTTAGTCATTTGGGGTTTGCATCCTCTTGTACAGGTCTGCTATGGCTGACAACCTTGATGATGCATCTGGTGAGCTACTGATGGACTACTTAGTCTTAAATTTGGTCAGACTCACTTGATGGTGACCATATATTGGTTTTAGACCACACTGAACTTATTTTTACTCCTTTTACTCATAATTATGCAAGTTTCGGGGTAAAACCATACTTAAAAATCATAGACTTTTTTGCTTATGATTTTATAATGTACTTATAGTTCTTCCTTCTAGACAGTATATTATGGCTCAGACTTAAGTTTTGCTTGTCTTCAATGACACATTTTGTATCTAATGTACTCTTTTGTGCATATGCATTTTTAGTACAAGAGACCCCTGAAACACGCTGAACACTATTTTCCACACTCATATTCAGATTTATTAAATGTGAAATAACCATGAAAATATGTGTAGTTCTCCACAAACATTTCATTTCTGGCATATGCACATTTCTAAGGTTTTGTGGGTTGGCAACATTTGGAGGAGATGCAGTGAAGCTCCAAAAATTAGGGATAATTTCACAAAGTATTTGTATCCTAATTCAATTTAATTCAATAAATTATTTATTTAGTGTCTATTACAATACAAGTTGTCTAGATGTGAGGGCTGATATGGAGGGAAGGAGTACTGCCCTCTGTAGGGAGGAGTCAAGTCCTCAGCCTTTATAAGGCCAGGTGTAGGCAACTAGTGCCTGATTGTCTGGATCCTGGTGGATGTGTAGTGAGTTGCTTAGTGTGAGCATTTGGAGCAGAGCTGTGTTCTGATTTTGTTTTCTGACATGGTTGTAACCTCATGTTCAAGAGGAAACACAGCATTTGTCTCCCTGCTTGAGCCCATGCAGTCAGCCTGCTGCTTTTCTCGGCCTTCCATGTAAATTAGTCACTTCCCCAATGCCAGTTGTCATAGATCATTATATCATCGTCTTTAATAGTATAATACAGTTTAGTTAGAGATAGAGATATAGACATATCTACATGTATACCTAGACACATATATGTGTGTACATATATGTAATTTGGGTGTTCCTGCCAGTAACACTGTGGCTGTTGTCGTGGTGACCGTGGTTTGTGTTGCACAGTTTATATATCTGTTATCCGCTATCTATTAGTCATTGTTGTTCATTTTGTTGCCTGATTTTGTTCTTCAATAAATATCTTATTTGGGTACCAGGTTTTGTATGACTGAACCTGCTTGCTTAATCTGTTGTTTTATGTTGCACCCTGATACCCTGGTCCACCGGGGACCAGAATATCATTCACTTTTCATGTAATTTCCTTCAGAAAGTATAGCAGTATGTTACTCAAGTCTCAACTCTTGTTTAAGATATTGCTTAAGAAAACATGCTTAATCGTATTTGGATGGGTAATGCTGAAAGTTCAGTTTTCTCCAATTTGAGGTACACTGGATATATAGACATAAAGACACACATATAGATATATGTGTGTGTGTGTATGTATAAATAGATATATTTGTATTATTAAGTCATATAAAAACTTTATGGTAAAATGTGCATAGTGTGTGTTGGGCACTGAGCATTTATTAGCTAAGTAATGCTGGGCTTACATCAGAAGACTGAAAAGATTTGGAAAAGATTCTTGTAAAAAAGATCAGCTCACAGCTATAGACAAGTTTTTACAGTTTTCTTTAGTCTTAGACTGAAATTTTACAAGACCGTATCTTGCAGGGTCACTGTTTACAAGACTACAACAAGATACTTTTAGCATTATTTCCCACCATGCATTTTTTTTCCCATCATGCTCACAGTAGAAACTTACAATATGGAGGAGAAGCAGCTGTTGGCTACAGCTGCTCTAGTTTAGGGTGACCATATTCTGAAAACCCATCAAGAGGACACCCTACCTGGCCTCTTGGAGATACTGCAAAAATACTCAAAGGTAGGCATACAAAAATATTACAAAGTAGCTTTATAAACTACACATTCATTTAAAACATGCATTTTCTGTTTGAAATGAATAATTTCTTAAATGTAAACATAAATAATGTCTCATGACCAATGACATATGAGGTTCATGGCTGGTGAGGCACTGACTCCATCAGAATCAGATTTACAAACATATGAAGCCAAAAGAATAGATGATTCACCATTTGATCAGCAGTAGTTTACAGGTTGTTTCATATGTGATATCAGCATTTTCTTTTAAAAGATTTTCAAGTGGCCTTTATTGGACAGAGAAAAAACAAGGATGAAAAAGGGGTAAACACTGACACCCACTTAACTACTAGACCATCTAACAGCTGATGTGACTTCCTCTTCACATTTATCACTATTTGTTTTCCTCTTCCTCTTTATTCCGTACGTTTTTCGGCACTTAACTACTTCAGCATTTTTCAAAATATTACAAATTTGGTGTCAAATCGTTCAGCTTCTTCAGGAGATGATGGCTATGATTTTTTTTGACTGCACCTTTTGTTCAACCTACATACATTATACATCAAAACGTAAGTATTTTTGTCCTCTTTCGGGAAATGTAACTGTGGAATCTATATTCATTGTAAAATTTGAGTTAGGACCCTCAGAGTCTGAGAAACCTGACACATTCTCCTATTCATTAGAATGGGATGTGTAAAAAAAAATTTTTTGACTTCTGAAATGATCACTATTTTTAAACTGCTCCTGTGTGCTAATTTTTCACTTTAGGAAAAAAAATAAGGATATGTATGTGTTCCTCAAAGCCTTGTGGTACTCACGGTTCAAGAATTTTTAACAAAACATAAAAATCCTGACTGACTGAGAGGAGATGCTCGAGCTGCAGCATAAGGCAGGATACAACTGACAGTTAATTCAAATCTCTCACTCGACCACTCACACATGCATGTTAATCAGTCACAGTATGTTATATTAGGAACTGTTGGACTCTGTTGGACTTCATGTTAATAGACACCATTAGTTCAGTCACAAGTCAACACATGCATATCTCAAGTCAAACACACACACATACATACATACACTGACACACATAGACTCACACCCACACTGACATTCAGACACATACACAGAGACACAAACAGACACATGTTTATCTGCACATCTATTTTTTTTTACGTATATATGTGTGTATGTGTATACAAATGTGTATGTGTGTGTGTGTGTATATATATGACCGTTAATAGAGGCAGAAATATTTTTACAGTACTTTTTTAACAGTTAATAGCCTATATAGTAGAAGTAGAATCTGAGCTACACTCCAGACCAGTAGGTGGCGGTAATGCACTAAAAAAAAGTTGTTTGCAGCAGCAATAAAACAACAAAAAGAACAGGAAGAAGAGGAAACTGTCACTTTTGTAACATAAGCCTGGTGAGTTGTTTACATCTGTCTGACAGAGCAACATGGCTCCGCCACAGTTACAGAAACCCGATCCTGTCGGTCCCGGTCCAGAACATAGTACCAAATGCGAGCTTTCAGCGGCGATGCGGGCTAAGATCGAACGGAACCGGCAGCGGGCGTTGATGCTCCGGCAAGCCCGGCTAGCGAGTCGTCCTTTGTCCGCAGCAGAGGGCGCAACGACGGCCAAAGTTTCCAAGACCATCGATTCCGGTGCTGGTTTCTTCATCGAGGAGGAGGAGGATGCTGATGGAGAGCAGAAGGTGAAGAAGGTGGTGCATCAGCCAGGTGGGGTGTTTGTACATTTCGTGGCCCGGGTGTGTGTGCGCTTGGGCGCTTGGGCGCGTGCATTTTCCAAAGTTGCGTTTTAAACAGTTGTGCGTGTTTGTTGTCAGCTCCGGTGATTGAACCAGAGTACCTGTTGTGTGATGACTGTCAGAAACCCTTCATGGACTCCTTCCTCAGCAACAGCTTCGACCTGTCTGTGTGTGACAAGTGCAGGTACACACTCAGAGACTCACAACTACAAACATCGCCAACTATTCCACGCACATGTTTTATTTAATTTCTGATTGGACTATGGCTGTTGTTGGATTATAAATTGCTTTTGCAACTTACCTTGGACTGTGTCCATGACAAAGGTACATTTTTAATGTATCATAGGCAGTCAGAGATGGATCAACATCTGACTGAAATGCAGATGTTGCAACTGTTTTAAACCAATTCATATGCAGATACATCATGATCACATATATAAGTCTGGTACTGAAGGTACAGGTCTAATGTTTCATTAATTTCAGACAAATCTGTCATTTATGCTTATAGTAATGCAGGATCATTTTAATTTAATTCAAACATTTGTCTATTTTGTTACTTCAGAATCCTTCCCTGGTAACCCTTCCAACAGCTTTATATATTAATGTGACTTTACAAGAATGCGCTGTAAGAACTTTAAGTTCTTTGGATGACGATGGAAGCCTTTGTCCTTTTCAGAGACAATGAGGAGAAGCACAAGCTGATCTCCAGAACAGAAGCCAAGCAGCGCTACTTACTCAAGGACTGTGATTTTGATAAAAGAGAGCCTCCTCTCAGGTTTATACTGAAGAAAAACCCTCATAATCCACGCTGGGGCGATATGAAGCTCTACCTCCAGTTGCAGGTACAAACGTTTGTCTGTCCAGACAGACAGATTCTCCCATTCTGACCAATGTGGCAGAAATATTGATAGTTCTTCAGTCATTAAGCTGTGTGTGTGTGTGTGTGTGTGTGTGTGTGTGTATGTGTGTGTGTGTGTGTGTGTGTGTGTGTGTGTGTGTGTGTGT